>ML279700.1:982-58221 GCA_005239495.1 Nicotiana undulata
GATTAATTATGAAATTGCCACTCACTTCGTATTTAAAAATCTGCACTATTTTCAAATATTGAAACCAACATATCCCTTTCATTATAAGCTCAAATTGAGTGATTCAAAAGTCTATCTTGACTGAAATTTCACAAGGAATCTATTGGAGGCGTCAAAAGAAAGTTCTGGGATAGTTTGGCATGCAAAACGAGGCAGAACAACTAGGCAAAAGTACTTAATATCGAAGGTTTGTTCATTTGATCATATTTTGAGTTGGCGAGCTCGAATTTGGACAATTTTTGGAGGATATTTTCACCATATGGATTGGGTTTCGATCCATTCAGAGATCGGAACCTGCGGGATGACATTTTTGGAGCATCGCTTGGCTTGCTCGGTATTGGAATTGGCTTGTTCGAGGTAAGTAACTCTTCTTAAATTAGTGCCGAGGGTATGAAACCCCAAGTTACGTGCTATGTGATTGATTATAAGGTGACACACATGCTAGGTGACGGGTGTGTGGGTGTGCACCCGGTGAATTGTGACTCCTTTGTTTTCATGGCACTGTTTAATGGCCCTATTTTGTTGATATCCATGTTTTCACCACGTGATTAAGTAACTGAACTATGAATCATGCTAGCTAGCCTGTTTAGGCCTTATGCTGATATTGTTAGGACCCATAATGGCCGCTTCTTACTGTCACTCACTGATTTCATTGATATTTCGTACGCAGTCATATTCATGCATTCATATCATATATCAGTCTCAGTTGTTGTGTATTATTACTTCATATCATTGTTGTCGGGTTAGTTTCATGACATTGTGAGCCCGTGAGTGTGACTGGAGAGAGTGATGAGTGATAGAGGCTGAGAGCCTATTTATGAGTGACAATTATGGGATCAGGTTGCACGCCGCAACGGTTATATTGAATATTATGATAGCACTTGGGCTATAGGAGCCCCTCCGGAGTCTGTACATACCCCCAGTGAACGCGGATGATATTATTGAGGGATGGATTTCCCTGGACATGGATTTGTCCGAAGTACTTGATACTTGGAGATGAATTTCTCCATAGGGTTGGATTGCCCTTTTCCCTCGGTATTGGGTGACTTATAGCCAGTGTTGTATATGTTCCAAGATGGATTTCCCTGGGCCGTATGGGCCATATACAGTACCGAGTGGTTGAGCATGACGAGTGGAAGTGTGAGACAGTGAGATTGAGTACTCTGAGAGTGTGAGTACATGATTCATCTCTGAGATACATAGCATTGGCATGCACACATGACATACAAGCATATAGATGCATTTTTCCTCATGTTGTATGGTATCACGTCATTCATGAATTTTTACACATATTGATATGTGGGCATTGAGATGTATTTCACACTTGCTATATGGAAAGAAGAGAAAACATCTAATTTATTGTGAAAAGGATTTTTTGGAAAAATTTACGGTTTTGAAATTATCTCATATTTTGTGACGATTTCGGTAAAGGATTCGAGTTTTCACTGATATTCTTGAAAAGTGGAACTATTTTCGGAAAACTGTGAAAACGCTGAGCATTTTTATCGCCGAGTTACTTTCTTATTTATATGCTCTACGTTATTATGAACTGCTATTGGTTATTGGTGTTGGATCCGACCTATGTTTCAGCTCGTCACTGTTTTCAACCTAAGGTTAGGTTTGTTACTTACTCAGTACATGGGTTCGGTTGTACTGATACTACAGTTTTGCACATTGCGTGCAGATGTTGGCTATTGTTGTTGTTGTGCTCGATGGTTGTCGGATTTGAAGAGGTACTTGTGTTCCTATTGTAGCTGCCTCTTGTTCATGGTAGCCTTAGATTTATAAAGACTTTGTTTATTTACTTTTCAAACAGAAGATGTATTTACTTCATATCAACTTTGTAAACTCTATTCTTAGATGCTCATGATTTGTACTACCAGTCATTGGGCAAGGTTTAAGATTAAGAAAATTTCTTTGTTTGATTGTCTTATCACTGTTATTGAAATTGGACAGTTATTAGTTGGCTTGCCTAGCGGGTTGGGTTAGGTGACATCGCGACTAGCAGATTTTGGGTCGTGACAGATTGGTATCAGAGCTCTAGGTTCATAGGTTCTACAAGTCATGAGCAAGTGTGTAGTAGCATCTTGCGGATCGGTATGATGACGTCCATACCTATCTTCGAGAGGCTACAGGACATTTAGGATAGACATCCCATCTTTCTTTCCTTATCGTGCGACATTGATTCGGCTTGAAGAGTAACTCTTTGAATTCCTTTCACGCATTCGTATGCGCATGTGAGTACTCGGTATCAGCTATGCATCGACGACATGTGATTCCATGGTTGAGGTGCAAAATATGATTTTGGCCTGCTGATGATGGGCTAGTCTGGAAGACTTGAGGCCGGGTTTTGACTGTATCTTGAGTACATGATTTCGATTGTGTGAGCACGTGCTTTTGGGACTTATATGTCAGGTGTGTCCCTATTAGTGGGATTTGTGATTGGATGACTATGTGGCGAGTATGATGTGACTTTGGAAAGTGTTCAGATCGTTCGAATGTGACAAAAATAGTTTTATTGAGATGTAAATTTGGTGCTTGATTCCGTCTTGATTTGACGTATAATCTCGAGTTATGGGTGTGTTAAAGGATCCTTTCATGTTTTTTAGTTGAGGAGTGAAATAGATTTTCATGTCGTGATATGAGTTCAGATTCAGGAAGATTAAGTGATAGTTATGACCGTGGAAGGATATAAAGAGATGTTAGTTTGAGGCGAAACATGTGGGTTATATCCTGCGGGGTTTCCTGAGGTTTGAGTGATCCCTATATTGTTTTGTAGCGAGTTCTCTTTTACCATTGAATTATATATAATTTGAGTTTGGATCGCTTGTGAAAGTTGGCTTGGCTATTGATCGGCGCCCACCTACACTACTAAATAGTAGCAAGATGAGGGTCAATGCAGCTTTTACCCAAACGGGTCAGGATCAAATCCACAGAGAGTTATTGATGTGGGAGTTGAATTCCTAAGTGATCTAGTAGTGTTTCGTGCTCTTAATTGCACTTCTAATACTTTTTGGTTTGATATTTATACTACGGTTTATACTAATTGTAGTTTCTAATTAACTAACTAATGTCTTTTTGGTTGTTTTCTTAATGGATAAAGGCACTAGGGATATGACTTTCTCCTAGGCGAATATTTAACGGGTTCCAATATCTAAGGCAAAGATGTTATCAAGGGAATTATGATATAGCCAATACACGTAAATATTCACTCTATACCTCTCGGTAGATTGAGTGGCTCTGCCCTAATTGCCTCTCTCGAGACCAATTGGGTGTCAAAATTATGCAAGCAATATAGGCTCAAGTAGGATTTTACTATCTCTAGGTTTAACCCGTTAATTGGTACTACCAATCTCTTGATTTCGTCTCAATTCCTCGTTGGGCTGCTTTTCTAGACTCAAGTTCTCTTTCTCAAGAAGAACCCAAGTCAAATAAACACAAATTTGTGTTTGCAACCACTAATTTTAACATGAAAACCTCAAATCAGCCCAAATACCAATCACCCATAAACATCTAAGCCTTAATTTAAAGGACCCATTAAATACTCACACTAGGGTTGAGCCACAACCCTAGCTAATGGGTTTAGCTACTCATAATAACTGAAGAAATTAGAGAAATAGATGAAGCAAAACCCATATAATTTAATTATAAACTATAATTGAAAGATTCAATGTTGAAACCCTTCTAAAATTACTCAAAAAAGCTGAGAAAAAGTCGTTCACGAGCTCTTGAATATGTCTGAGTACAAAAGCTGACCTAAAAATGGGAAAAAGAAACTATTTATATTAAGCCGAATTTTCTGGACAAAAATACCCCTGCAGGGTCACTGTGGACCGCACAAAATGGACTGCGGCCGCGCTGAGGTTTTTGGCTTGAAATTTTGAGTCTCTGAACTTGGACACTGCGGTCCGCATAAAATGCACCGCGGCCGCGATAGCTTCAGTGCGGACCGCACAAAATGGACTGCGGTCCGCGTTGGTCTTCTGGCCTTCAAACTTAATGCTCTCTGAATCTCCTCAGTGCGGACCGCGCAAAATGGACTGCGGTCCACGTTGTTTTGGCCTTCAAAAAGTATTGTCTGAATCTCTTCAGTGCGGACCGCACAAAGTGGACTGCGGGCGTTGGTTTGGCCTTCAAATAGTACTCTTTGAATCTCTTCAGTGCGGACCACACAAAGTGGACTGCGGACCGCACTGGTTAGTTGGACTTTGCTTGTCCTTGTTCTTGGTACTTGTGCATGTTTCACTCCTTTTTGAGCAGGTTTTTGACTATTTATCACCCTTTCTGACTAAACCCTGCAACAAGCACAACAAGTAAGCCTTTGGGACTATTTTGCATACAATTTCATCCAAAACTTAAGCAAGAAAGAATGCAAAAAGGGTAAAATCCCCAATTATCAGCTATTACAAGGATGAATGCGAGATTTACAGATGATTTGAGATATTAGATGGTTTGTGTTACATGAACTTATGAAGAATTTAGTTGAAGTTTAGTGTGAGATTTTTTGCAGCAACAAAGTGTGGGCACTGTGAGTTATTATGTGCTTTAATCTATGGCTTGGAGCTAAGTGGGGGAGTCTGCTATGGATAAGTTGATTGCACGACTATGTGTTGTATTGGTTTCAGTTTGAGGTATACTGGTGAATCAGTTATGACCGGTAGAGGTTGAGTTCAAGGAGGACTCGAGTAAAGGAACTTCTGGATACGGGTTGTATTATGTTTGTGGGTATATGGAAAACACTGAATGATTGAGTTGTTATCCGTAAAGAATGTAGTGTACATGGAGTAGGGAATTCACTCGGTTGCTTAGAAGTGTGGATTACTTCTTAGGGTGTTGGTGTGCAAATGGGGCACAGGTCGTTCAGTCTGTTTGATCAATTTAATTGAGATTTGAGTAGAGTGGATGACTCTCGAGAATGGTTCTAACGGATTCAAGATTGATATGTAACAATTAGGAATCTTCAAGATGCGTATTTGGCTAGAAATTGAGATTTATATTGGAGGGTGTCAAGACTTGTGGCATTTTTATATCATTATGGGTTCTACATTTCAGTATCAGGAAAGGGGAAATAAGTGGCTTTAGATTCACGAAAGGTCTCTTCAGAGTGGGTATCTTAGTTGTGGTACTTTTGGGTTCTTAAGAGGGAATTCAGCAGCTTATGAGCCTTAGGACGGTGTGGTTCCATGCTAGAGTTCATGGGGTACGTTTGGTTAAGGATCGTAGTGTTCTAACAAGGAGAAGTATCAATTTGAAAGGCAATTCGGGAAGGACTCGGAGAAGTATCAATTTGAAAGGCAATTCGGGAAGGACGCGGAGAATTAGGACAGCTTGTTAGTAGGTTGGATCAGCACAGTAATGGATATAATCGGTTCTTTGGGTGCTTATGATGTGGTGGGTTTCTATAGGTGCTCCGTGACAATGCTCTTGGGTTTTGGCAGCCTGCGTGGCTTGGTTGAGATAGAGATATTTAGTTATGATGGCTTGATTATGCGCAAATGAGTTTCGAAGAGTTTTCAATGGTTACTACCACGGTTCGAGGTGTATATTTCCTACCGGTGTGTGGAACATGTTGCGAATAGGGATTTTCTCCTGGATGAGATCAAATGAAAGGTTTCTAACTAGTTGAATATGTAGTTTACTGTGACTCGGAGTGGATTATAAGATTGTCGTCCTTTTCATACGATGGCATGGTATATGCGGTGTGTTGTGTGGGATTGAGATTTGCATGAGCAAGGTCACGGTGTATTCTTAGGCAGCATGGACGGTTTCAGATGACTAGGTAAATGATATTACTATTTGGTATGGCTGGATGAAAGTATACATTTTAGAAGGGTCAATGTGTTTTGATTTATGAATACTTCATTGGTATTGCATCACTCCTGTTTGATCGACTGCTGATATTCAAATTTTGCGATGTGGCATAGAAGAATTATAGAAGTTTTCCTCATGGGATGATCGTGTATGAGAGATGTGTTAGACATTCGGGATGTGGAGATGGGATCAAATATGGTGATTCATGTGTTCTATGGATTTGGAGGCTGGAGTTCTCAAGAGCAGATTGTATCATGGTTGTGGACTGTGAAGTCTTGGCCGAAGCTAGACAGCTGATAGTATGTGTTATGATTCAGTCATTGTGGAACATCAAGGGGTTATTTATCTATTTGTGGGTGACTAGAGAGGATTTGGGGTCCATTGGTAGGCCCAATTAGGATGTGTATTCTACACCGAGTAGGATTGGTTGGCTCCATACTGCTATTGCTGAGGGATGTGCCATTCGGTTGTTGTTGAGCTTATTCGTGTTCTGAAATGATCTGTGGGTTACTCTTATATGATACGAGGAGTTGTGAATTGTGGGTTATAAGCACACATGGTGCGGTTACATTTGGGCCTTATAATGGAATTTGAGCGAGATAAGTATTTGAGTATTGCATGATTGATGGCGTATTTGTTATGTTCTTTCGGGGTTTGTGGCACTGTGTCATTTGCCTCTCCGTGGTAATGGTAATGCACTTTGAGTATTTAATGTCGAATTGCGCGTGGTTATTGATTTTGAGCAGGGTGGCTTGAGGTATATGCCATGGATCCATATTTAGATGAGGCACGCATTGCAGCGAAATTATGTTAAGGTATGAACCTCTATGTTAGATTCATATGATGGTCCTACGGGGTGTGATGGATTTTCAGTACTTCGTTGTGGCAGTAGTTGTTAAGCTTGAGGGACACTTCTCTCGTTTGAGTTATTTTTTTTCATGATTTGAGTACATTTGGATTGTTGTTTATTGGGGCACGGATTGCACGAGTTGTGGCTTTAGATTGTGTTGATGTGTCATGTCACTAGAATGATTGTGTTGGATGAGATGAGGTCATTGGACCTAGAATGGATACTATCGTAATTGATTACAGCATAGTTGGAAGGATAATATTGGAAGTCGGCTTAGAAATCAGCTATAGTTCTTGTCGAAGGAGGGAGAGTTCCATGACTTGTTGGTCTGATAAGTAATTACGAGTTTCTACGTGTCTTTTTCATCATTGGCAGTGTACAAAGGTTCAAAACAAGATTTTAGTTGATATGAGGTTCGTTACCGGTGTCGAGTTGGTTATCGAGTAGCTACTGCGGTCGGAAGTTATCGCAATGAGTATTTGAGTTGTGTGGTATATCCTGAGATTATGTCGTGGGTCATGGTTATGGCTTGATACAACTTGTTCAGACTTATACAATGCATATATGCGAAGTTCGGGTCTTGTAGTAATTCCGGATGTTTGAAATTGGATACTGTGGTTTACGGACTAAAGATGGAGTAATGATAGTCAGTTGTGTGGTATGGTCGGGCCTAGTTAAAATAGGGTGACGTGGGATCATCCCCGAGTATGTGCATGGTAAAGTTATACGGTGGTTTGATGGCCTTGGGAATAACTCTTGGCACGTTCGAGAACGAACGTATGTTTAAGTGGGGGAGAATGTAACGACCCGAACGATCATTTTGAGCATTTGCACTTCGCTTGGCAGTTTGGGAGCATGAGTAGCTTCGTATGATGTATTAGGAATTATGTGCAAAATTTGAGTTCATTCCGAGTTGATTTGATATGTTTCGGCGCGAGTTTTTGGAAGTCGAAAGTTCGAAAGTTCATTAAGTTTGATTTGTGGTGTGTTTCATCGTTTCGATGTTGTTATGCGTGATTTGAGTCCTCGAGTAAGTCCATTTTACGTTATGGGACTTGTTGGTATGTTCTTATGGGGTCCCGAGGGGATAGAGTGAGTTTTGGATAAAATTGAGTTGTGTTACGCTCGTTTTTATTATGTTTCGATGTCGTTTCTGCAAGCATAAATGGTACCACATTGGACAAATGAGCTTCGATTTCTGTTTTGGTTGAAGCATTAGATCCCTATTGTAATTACGGATCCGTAGCAAAAATAATCGTCGAATTTGAACATCGTATGAGGATTTTATGGTCATTTTGCTAAGAATTGGGTTGCTAGATTTTTCAAATTAATTACGAAATTGCCACTCACTTCGTATTTAAAAATTTGCATTATTTCTAAATATTAAAACAAACATATTTCCTTCATTATAAGCTCAAATGGATTGATTCAAAAGCCTATCTTGACTGAAATGTCACGAGGAATCCATTGGAGACATTAAAAGAAAGTTTTGGGATTATTTGGCACGCAAAAAGAGGCAGAACAACTGAAAAAAGTACTTAATATCGAAGGTTTGTTCATTTGGTCATATTTTGAGTTGGTGAGCTCAGATTTAGACAAGTCTTGGGAAAGGTTTAAGATTAAGAAAATTCCTTTGTTTGATTGTCTTATCATTGTTATTGAAATTGGACAGTTATTAGTTGTCTTACCTAGCGGGTTAGGTTAGGTGCCATCGCGACTAGCAGATCTTGGGTCGTGACAGGTAGTCCCCGAGGCTAATATTAATTCTCTTTTGACTTCGGGAACTAAGGCTGGTGTAAAGTCGGCCATAAAGTCAGCCAAAATCTGAGATTTTATGGCGGTTCATCACTGATACACGATATCTTACCCGCTGATTTCGACGGCCTATTTGGCCAACTGGCCTGAGAGCTCGGGCATGTGCATGATGTTCCTTGGTATCAATTAGCGTCTAGATCATGTCTTTCGAAGTGCGACATTCATCAATGGTATGACCTTTAATGCCGGAGTGGTAGGCATATGTTTTATTTGGATATAACTCTTGAGTGCAAAGCTTTGTTCGTAGCATGTAATGCCTCAAAAGTAGTTACCATTCCGCTCTTGATTCCTTCTTCAATCATTTCCCCCAATTTGATGATGTCATAGAATTTGTGATTCTCGATAAGCATTAACCTTTCATAGTATTGTGGATCCTAGGCCCGGACACAGAACTTGTTCATCGACTCTTCTTCTAATGTAGGTCTTACTTTCGGAGCTTCCGATCTCCGCCGAGTAGCATACTCGCGAAAAGTATCTGTTGGATTCTTTTTTAGATTCTGGATATAGAAGACATCTGGTGCATTCTCCGTATTAAACCTGAACCGATCCATGAAATCTGATGCCATGCTTACCCAACTAACCCACTTCTTTGGATTTTGACTGATGTACCAAGATAGAGTGTCTCCAGTGAGGCTTCTCATGAACAATTTCATGTGAATCCTTTCATCCTTTCCAACTCCTACGATCTTGTCATAGTATGTCCTCAGATGCACCTTTGGGTCACCTGTTCCGTCAAACATCTCCAACATGGGAGGTTTGTAACCCTTCAGTAGTTCTACGTCCGGATGAATACACAGATCTTCATAGTTCAAACCATCAATGCCTTTAGCCTTTTCGATGCCTTGGACTCGACTTGTGAGCTTCTTAAGCTCCTCTACCATATTCTTGATGAGCAGGTCCCTCTCGGCTAATTTTGGTGTATATGGGGTCTGTTGAGTGGGGTGAGGTAGTGTTTCTACATATATGGGGTTATTCTGATGGATACCGAGGATTTGGGTGTGATGGTGATCATTGGTTGAGTTCTGCGGACCGGGGGTAGGTTGCAGTGTATTTTGAGGGGTATGGTAGGTAGTATTTTGTGGATACTGAGTGGGGGTGCTGTTGGTGCTAAAGAAGAGTTGGTATTGGCGGAGGATTAGGATTTTGAGGAGGTGTTGCGTATTGATGAGGCGCGGGAGGATGTTGGTTTGGCGTGCTTTAAGGAGGTGATGGTTTTTGGCCATTCTGTTCGTTGACATCTGGGACGTTTAAGGTGAGGGAGGGATTTTCCAATTTGCGTAGCTGCTCAAGTTCCCCCAGTAACTCTAATATTTTCTGCTCCAAGCGTAGAACTAAATCATTCTGGGCCGGAGTACTCCGACCATCTGAAGTTTCGACATTTTTCGCATGCGCAACGTTGTCTTTCCTGATGCCACTCATGTCATCCATCTTAGCTTTTCCATTACTTTTAGGATAACTTGGAGGAGGAGGTGGTGGAGGACCTCTAGATTTGGTATGATATGTTGATGATGCCAGTATGCACGAACCAACCTTAGGGGAGGAGAATAATCAAAACAAAGAAAAGAAAAAAGGTAAACAAGTCAGTAGGGAATTTTGGAAGTACATTTGCGGTATTTAAACATGTATTGCGGTATTTAAACATGTATTGCGGAATTAGATTCGCGTCCTAATTTGGGGACCTTATCGTGCCCGAGGTAGGCCTAGCGACATGTAGATTTGGAGAAACGTAATTCCGATAATTGCCTCATTTCATTAATGTAAGAAATAGATCAAACCTCTAAAACAATAATCAAAAGAGTTACTAGTGGCATTTGCCTTATTACAATCAATTTCTAAAACGACTATAGAAAAACAAGTAAACAACAATTCTAATCTACTTGGTCCAAGAGGGACTCCAAGCTTGGCTTTCTTAGCCCCATCGATCAGATTCCCCAGGTCGCGCATGTCCACCAGGAGATACGCCCTTGCTAGGTGTCCTTCTTCATTGCCCTCTGCATTCTGACAATCCACGATCCGTTTCCTCATCTTCCCTTCAAGCTCCATCAGACCCTACTCTAAATATTCCAACCTTTTTGTCGATTTTGTAGCAATTCCTCTTCATTCATTGATTGATTCCATGTCTACCTTGTGTTGTTCCAAATGTTTGGCCTCGGACTCAAAGATTCGTTTGCCCAACCTCCTGTATTTTACTTGTGCTTTAGCAGCATTGTCTATGACCCTGTTTCCTTGATCAATCCCTGGCTTGACTTCTCCCAGAGTTGTGCCTCACACTTGAATGGAATGTAACCCTGAAAGTCTGCTTTGTAGTGCCATCTTGGAAACTTGTGGTATGACTTATTTTCTCCCAGCCTGTCTCATGACCCTGATAGGGGCATAAGGATAGATACCCCTCAACCCAATCGGCACTAAGTGAGGAACATCTCTTGACCTGATGATAAACTCGCTAGTAGGGAATCACTCGAACATCCAATGGACCTTGTCATCAGTCAAATTTCTAAAGAAGTGTACCCAATCCGCAGCGTTTCCTGGTTGTGCAAATCTGTTCGGGATGAAAGTCATTCTTTTTGGATGGTGAAAAGCTATGTGGTCATTCCATAGTCGCCGCAGAAATTCTTGACGGTACTTTCCTCTTTGAATATGATCTAACAACCATATTTGCAATAACAGATTACAACCCTCGAAATGCCTGAATCCCGTCTTGCAACGGTCCAGGGCTCGGTATATCTCTGCCACGGTCATTGGGAAAATAGTGTAAGTATGTCCCACAATCCCTTCCATTAAGGTCTTGGTGACCATAGCCAAACGAGTGTGGATCCTGCCTCCTTTAATCGGGAATACTATCATACCCAGAAAACAAACGACGAACACGAAAACCCGACAATGAGTCCAGCCCAGGGAAGTGATGAAAAACTCATCATGATAGATACGGTAGGATGTGTTGTGCCCATAACGCTTGTAAAGGAAGTCGAAAGGTATGTATAACTTATTCAGGCGGACTAACTCGTCATTCTTTCTAATACCATCATTTTTAGAAACCCTCTAGAAGTGCGCTTTTATGGTACCAACAGACTAGGGCTATCCCAGGGAAGCCCAGCAAAACCTCCTATTTCCTCAAGAAGGAGAGTCATCTCTATTTACCAAAATTGAAAACATCCCTCTTTTCATCCCAAAACATAGTGGCGGCATCGATCAGTACATTGTTTGGCTGAATGTCCGGCAAATGCGGTAGATTATCGAGAATCCTTTTCACGTGGTTTTTGTCGATTCGCGGGAGATTTTCCCATCAGTACAGCAACAGAGATGAGATTCTTCGGACCATGCCAAACCTGGGGACTTCGTGCCTCATTTCTGTAAAACAAATAAAGTTAGCCCTCTCCCCCTCCGGGTTTGACTACTTACACATTAATGATTAGCATATCAGCAAGCTTTCTCCAAATAATGCATATATCATGATTGTAAGGACCTTAATCGAACGACCATAGGAGGCCGAAATACATGGCATGAGACCGGAGATGAGAGTGTATTGCCTCGGGGTCGCTTAAAATCCTCCATCGGTGACACAGACATGAAAGGCGGAGCCATAGGATCAAGGGGAGGTGAGAACTCCATAGTTTCCGGCAAGGGAGGTGGCCGGAGAAGGAGAGACAGATCTCAAAAGGGGGGGAGGTTCTAGAGAGAGTCTCAGAGAGAGAGAGACGGTTGGGAAAACAAAACGGGGAGGGGGGATGAGAAGGGGGTAGTCTTAGGGGGGTTAATTATGGTAGGTTCTAATCTGGGCCGTTGATTTGAATTAATCAACGGCTCAGATTAAAAGGAGGTTGGGTCGGGTATAATTTGAGGATTGGGCTGGGTATTAATTGGGTTAAGGAGTCCGGTTTTAATTGGATTAAAATCGAAATTAAAGTGGCTAAATGTTAAATACCCATAAAAATGGCTAAATAATTAACAAAAATGGCCAATAATTATATAAAATAAAATTAAGGCTAAATAGATGAAATTAAAGTAATTAACTAGTATTAAAAATATAAAATGACTGATTATCGAGTCAAAATAGCACAAAATATATAATTAGGCTGTAATTGCAAAGTCATTGCAATTATAGCCAAATAATGCTAATTTGGCTAATTTGTAAAATAATTAAATCTTAATAGGACCAAAAATGATATATCAAACCAAGAAATATTTTGAACTCATTTGTAATGCAAATTTATAATTAATTATTGGAGATAAAAATACTGGATAAATTGGAATAAATTAATAAAAACTGTTGGAAAATTATAGAAAAATACCAATCATTGTAAAAACTGATTTTGAAGGCATATATGCATGTTTAAAAAATAATTTGAAGAAAAATTGGGTATCAACAACTGCCCCTCTTTACCCGGGAAGGATGGAAGAGTTGTCGAGTAAAGATATGATGGCCAACTTTTACCGAATGGAACGGTTTGAAGAGATTTAGGCCGCACCCTGGCTTTTGAGTTGACTACATATCCCTGGTTTTACAGGAATCATGTCGTATGTAGTTCAGGGGCCATCGACGAAGTATACCGATGGAGTTTTTACAAGAACGGACTCAACATAAAGGGTTGGATGAATAACGGTTTATGGGATAGTTAGGGAAATTGGAGCGGACCGCTCCTGCTAGGATAGTCGTTGCTCACCGGATTACCTGCAAATAAGCAATACCAGCATATATTGTGCGTAAATTTAAACATGATGCAAGTTCTCGTTGGACCATGAATGTTGTCTTTGGACGGTTAAGGATGACGTCCTGGGCCATGAATTGCTTGATTGCAGGATTCACAGGCCATGAAATGATGTTCTCGGGCCATGAGGATGGTGCCTCTGAACCATGGTGCCTTTGAATAATGATATGTTAAATTGAAAAAGGTCCTCAGGCCATGACATGGTGTTCTCGGGCTATGAAGATGATGCCTCCGAACGATGATGCCTTTGGATAAATTGGCGATATTTCAGCCCATGAAGGTGCAATGCTTACAAGACAGAGCTTAGTCTTGCGAATCTAATGGCAGAGCTTAGCCCGAAAGAAAAGCGAAATAAATAGTGCTTGAGAAAGTGCTTAGTCTCGATGAAAAAAGTAAATTGGAGGCAGAGCTTAGCCTCGGAAGGCAGAAAAATAGCCTTACGAAATGGGAGATAGAGCTTAACCTCGGAAGGCAGAAAGGTAGCCTTATGAAGAAATGCAGATAGAGACAGTGCTTAGTCTCGAAAGGCAGAATGGTAGCCTTATGCAAGAATGCAGATGCAGATGGAGACAATGCTTAGTCTCAGAAGGCAGAATGGTAGCCTTATGCAGAAATGCGGATGGAGACAGTGCTTAGTCTCGAAAGGCAGAATGGTAGCCTTATGCAAGAATGCAGATGCAGATGGAGACAATGCTTAGTCTCAGAAGGCAGAATGGTAGCCTTATGCAGAAATGCAGATGGAGATAGTGCTTAGTCTCGGAAGGCAGAAATGCAGATGCAGATGGAGACAATGCTTAGTATCGGAAGGCAGAATGGTAGCCTTATGCAGAAATGCAGATGGAGACAGTGCTTAGTCTCGGAAGGCAGAATGATAGCCTTATGCAAAAATACAGATACAGATGAAGACAGTGCTTAGTCTCGGAAGGCAGAATGGTAGCCTTATGCAGAAATGCGGATGGAGACAGTGCTTAGTCTCGAAAGGCAGAAAAGTAGCCTTATGCAAAATTAAATAAATGACACTAGAAATTCTTAGCTGGTAATAAATTGCAGTATTGTGACCGTTGTGAGCATTGTGATTATGAAGAATCGTTTGTGTTGATAAATGTCGGCATGTGCGACGGTTTTGAGAATCGTAAGAATGTTTGTCTTTCGGGCGTATAGTGTGTTTTGGGCTTTCGCAATTTTTTTTGTGCCTGCATCCAAAGAAAATCGTGAGTTTTGTAAATGGGTAAGGTTAGTTTGTATCCCCGCTGGCTTTGCTTGACTCGTTCGGCTTGATCTGATGATACTGTCTGTATCATTGGGGTAGCGTTCGCTAAACAAGTTATTTTCAAGAATAAGTATGCATGGTTTTGTAAAGGTATAACATAAACATATAATCTAAAATAGTTTTAGATGAATCGACGACCGTGACATGGTTCAAGACATTGCAACCTCTCCTGCTACAAAATTTAGAGGGTCTTCCTCAAAATTCTGCCCCAGTTTGGTGGGTTGACACTTCTGATTGTTGCACCTACGGCGATCGACTGAACTTGCTTAGGAATTTTGAGGGCCCTTCTCAAAATTCTGCCCAAGTTTCCAATTGCGGGGAAAAATGAAATTTTATTGAACTGTGACAGAACCCATAGGGCTGCCTACGTATCCCCTCTTAAACGGGAATCAGGTCAGGCGTAATTCAATTTACATACTTGATAAAAGCATAAAGGATTACACATAGTAGAGCTTGACTGCATCTGAATTGATCGGTTTTGGCCAAACTTCTCCGTCCATCTCTGCAAGTATGAGAGCTCTTCCTGTCAGTACTCGGTGAAACATGTATGGACCTTGCCAGTTGGGAAAGAATTTCCCTTTGGCTTCATCTTGATGCAGGAAGATGTTCTTTAATACCAGCTACCCCGGTGTGAATTGTCTTGGTTTGACCCTTTTGTTGAAAGCTCGGGTCATTCTATTCTGATAAAGTTGCCCGTGACATACTGCATTCTTCCTTTTTCCGTCTATGAGGGCTAGTTGCTCATAATGGCTCTTTACCCATTCTGCATCGCTGAGCTCAGCTTCTTGTATGATTCTCAGAGAAGGAATTTCTACCTCAACGAAAATGACGGCTTCTATATCATAAACCAGCATGTAAGGGGTTGCCCCGGTTGATATGCGGACCGTGGTGCGATATCCCAGCAAAGCAAATGATAACTTCTCATGCCACTGTTTGTGCTTTTCTATCATCTTCCTTAATATCTTCTTGATATTCTTGTTGGCGGCTTCTACAGCTCCATTCATCTGAGGTCTGTAGGCTGTTGAATTCTTGTGTTTGATCTTGAAGGTCTCGCACATAGCCTTCATCAGGTCACTGTTGAGATTGGAACGGTTGTCGGTGATGATTGATTCTGGCACTCCGAACCGACAAACAATACGGTCGCGGACAAAGTCTGCCACGACTTTCTTAGTCACTGCTTTGTAGGATGATGATTCGACCCATTTAGTGAAATAATTGATTGCTACCAAGATAAACCTGTGTCTTTTGGAGGAGGTAGGTTCGATTGGTCTAATAACGTCCATTCCCCAGGCAGCGAACGGTCATGGTGAGATTGTTGCATTAATCTCGTTTGGAGGTACCTTTATCATATCTGCGTGTACCTGACATCGGTAGCATTTTCGGACATACTGGATGCAGTCCGTTTCCATAGTCATCCAGAAATAACCAGCTCTGAGTATCTTCTTGGCCAAAACAAAATCGTTCAGATGCGGGCCGCAGGTCCCAACATGAATCTCCTCTAGTAACTTGGATGCTTTCTTTGCGTCGACGCATCTTAATAATCCCAAATTGGGAGTCCTCCTATACAGGATTCCTCCGCTGTGAAAGAAGTTGTTGGACAGTCTCCTAAATGTGCGTTTTTATTATGATTTCCAAGCTCTGGGCACTCTCCCTTTGCCAAGTATTCCTTGATATGATGAAACCAAGGCTTTTCGTCTGCTTCTTCTTCAACATGGGCGCAATAGGCCGGCTAGCTATGGATCTTCACCGGAATAGGATCAATGAAATTCTTGTCTAGATGCTGAATCATAAATGACAGAGTGGCCAATGCATCGTCGAACTCATTTTGGATCCTGGGGACATGCCGAAATTCCATTTTCGTAAACCTCTTTCTTAATTCCTACACGTGGTGCAGATATGACAGTATCTTGGAATTCTTGGTTTCTCACTCTCCTTGTACCTGATGTATAAGCAAGTCTGAATCACCAATCACTAACAGCTCTTGGATGTTCATATCAATGTCCATGTTGAGCCCTAAGATGCAGGCTTCATATTCTGCCATATTATTGGTGCAGGGGAATCTGAGTTTGGTAGATACCGGATGGGGTTGACCAGTTTTTGATATCAAGACAGCTCTAATGCCGACTCCCTTGAAATTCGCTGCTCCATTGAAGAACATTCTCCAACTGTCATAGGATTCTGCAATATCCTCTCCTACGAATGATACCTCTTCATCGGGAAAATACATTTTCAGGGGTTCGTACTCTCCGTCTACAGGGTTCTCAGCGAGATGGTCTACCAGTTCTTGTCCCTTGACTGCTTTCTAAGTCACATAGATAATGTCGAACTCACTCAGCAGGATTTGCCACTTGGCCAGCTTGCCAGTGGGCATAGGTTTCTGAAAGATGTACTTCAAGGGATCCATCCTTGATATAAGATATGTAGTATAGGCACAGAAGTAATGCCTCAACTTCTGGGCTACCCAAGTCAAAGTGCATCAGGTGCGTTCCAACAGAGAATATCGAGCCTCGTACGGAGTGAACTTCTTGCTGAGATAATAAATAGCTTGCTCCTTTCTTCCTATTTCATCGTGATGCCCCAGAACGCAGCCGAAAGCTCCATCTAATACTGCAAGGTAGAGTAACAAAGGTCTACCTAGCTCAGGCGGTACTAGGGCTGGTGGCGTTGACAAGTACTCATTAATTCTGTCAAATTTGGTTACGGCGTCCTTCTTCAGCATCTTGAAGATCGGTTCACATATGCCTGTAGATTGTGCTATGAACCGGCTGATGTAATTAAGACGTCCCAGGAAACTCATCACATCTTTCTTGTTCCTTGGCGGTGGTAGTTCTTAGATGGCTTTGAATTTTGACGGATCCAGTTCTATTCCTCGACGGCTTACGATAAACCTAAGCAATTTCCCAGCAGGAACCCCGAATGAACACTTCGCGGGGTTTAGTTTCAGATTGTATTTCCGCAACCTATTGAAGAACTTCCTCAGATTTTCTATGTGATCGGAAACTTTCTTGGACTTGATAATAACTCCATCCACATATACCTCAATCTCCTTGTGTATCATATCATGGAAGATAGTGGTCATAACTCTCATATAGGTGGCCCCAGCATTCTTCAGGTTGAACGGCATCATCTTGTAGCAGTAAACTCCCCACGGCATAATGAAATCCTTTTTCTCAGCATCTTCCTCATCCATCCAGATCTGATGGTAACCAGCGAAGCAATCTATGAATGACTATAGTTCATGCTTGGCGCAATTGTCGATCAGGATGTGTATGTTTGGCAAAGGGAAGTCATCTTTCGGACTGGCCCGATTGAGATCCCGGTAGTCGACACAGACTCTAACCTTCCCATCTTTCTTTGGCACTGGCACGATATTAGCTAACCATGTTGGATACTCCACAACCCTGAGTACCTTAGCGTTGATCTGCTTGGTGACCTCCTCCTTGATTTTTAAACTCATGTCAGGTTTGAATTTTCTGAGCTTTTGCTTGACCTGCAGACACATTGGATCAGTTGGTAATTTGTGAGCAATAATGGATGTACTCAGACCAGTCATGTCATCGTACGACCATGCAAATATGTCCTCATACTCTTTTAGAAATTATGTGTATTCTTTCTTCTCTGATGGCGACAAATGAATGTTGATGCGAGTTTCCTTGACATTTTCTGAATCTCCCAAGTTGACAACTTTGGTCTCGTCCAGGTTAGACTTAGGTTTGTTCTCAAAATTCTCAACTTCTTTGATAATCTCGCAGGTATATCATCTTCTTCTGAATCAATATTCGTTTGTTGTGTTGTCTCATTGCATGTCACGGTCATTGGTTCATCAAGACAAGTAATAGTAATGCCCGAGGCTCGTCAGGCTCTGGTTGTTCTGACAGTCTAATTTTTGAGATATGCTCCTCTACTTATGGCATGTATGGAAGGGCTTTCCTCCCCCTCCTCCTCGAGAACGACACAACAATCCATGTAACTGTCCTCCAAGAATAAGTTCCTCAATGTTGCAAGTGCTTCTTCTTCATCTGACCCATAGATAATGCCGCCCTGATGGAAGGTCTGCTCTAGATGCGGTATCGGCTTCTCCAGGGGGTAATAAGGACCGCGCCATGGTGGCGACCAGCTCTTGAATTCTTCCCAAGTATATTCGTATCCAAAACCAAAAGTGGTGTTATGCTTCTTGATCTTTACGGGTCTGGAGATTCCCTGGAGATTCTTGCCGAGCCCTTTACCTGGCTCATATCCTCTCCAGTTCATCATGCTGGCGATCTTGCTATCCCACCATTTGTCCTTATCTATGGCATTGACCCGTTCAATGTAGTGGGATTTTTCTCCACCTAGCTTCCTTCTCCCCTCGACCAGTGGAATAGTCTGGCGACTGTATATAGGGTTGCTTCCATCGCCATGAATGATTACCTCTTGGTGATTCCATTCAAACTTCACTGCCTGATGCAACGTCGATGCTACGGTCCCAGCAGCATGTATCCATGGTCGTCCTAACATCAGGTTGAAGGATGCTGATACGTCTATCACTTGAAAGTCAACTTCGAACCATGTTGGCCCCATTTGCAAGCACAAGTTGATCTCGCCAATGGTGGACCTCTGAGAACCATCAAAAGCTTTCACATTTATCGCTCCATCTCTTATCTCGTGCAGCCCTTTGCCCAATTTCTTGAGCGTTATCAACAGACAGATATTGAGACTGGATCCCCCGTCGATGAGAATTCTAGTGATGAAGTAGTCTTCACATTGCACAGTGATGTGTAGTTCCTTGTTGTGACCCAGCCCATCAGGTGGCAGCTCGTCCTCGTGAAAGGTGATCTAGTGACTCTCCAACACTTGGCCTACCATGTTGGTCATTTCCCCACTTAGGGGTGGGCATTCGGTATTTCGGTTCGGTATTTAAGAATTTCGGTTCGGTATTTCGGTATTCGGTTTATCAATTGTATATACCAAATACCGTACCAAATTATTTCGGTACGGTTCGGTATTTATTATTTTGGTTCGGTACGGTTTCGGTAAAGTATTCGGTTTATGAATTATTCAATTGTGTTATGTGTATACCAAACGAAAATTAAAATGCTGGCAAATCCAAACGTAGTGCCACACTGCCGTGAGGGGAAACTTTCTCATATGTTGCTGAACCAGAAGTACATTAACTTTACATATCAAAAAACATAAAACATATAAATATACTTGTAAATAAATTTGAAGTAGAAGGACATATGGAAATGTACAAATTGATATACCAACATATTACAACGCATAATTGAGATTTTTACTAGCATGTATTCTTCTAGTTAGTGATATTTTTAAGTTATTGCTCAATCCTTTGAATTAACCGGAGAGATAGAGACACAAGTAGCTGATTTACAAATTCAATATGGAAACAATTCGATCTGTTCCATTTCATATATGTTTATACAAAACCACTAAGTCCATACTTGACTTTCAACTTTCAGTTTATGCCATTATATACACAAAGAAAGAAAAGGGGATAATTAGAATTAGAATAAGAATATTATGTTTCAAGAATTGAGATGACAAAGAGAACAACATAAATGGATTTGTGTATTTATATACAAAGAATTTGTTTCATCTATTTTTGTCATATGGCATACATTTGATTGCCTGGTTCTAACCCAATATGAAATAGCATAAAAATGAAGGGACTTTATGGTATATAGGATAAACAAAGGTATCCCTTTAATTTAATTACGTTGATGGTAATTCGGATTATTTCGTTTTGATTGGGATTTGCAGTGGATATGAGGGGACAAAATGGATTTAAAAATTCCCTGTAGAGTGTAGAAAGCACAAGCATGTCGAGATGGTGTTTACTTACTTATTTGTGTTCTCTGGTGGTTTGGCTCCTTCAGGGAAAGGATTGCGGCGTGGGTGAAGAAGAAGAACTGAAGATGAGAGAGTCGTTGGTTCAACATAATTTGCTAATTGCTAAAAATTAAAATGGCCTAACCTAATAGCCTAAGACTAAGAGTACTGGGCTTGGGCAGTTGGGCTTGGGGGGCGACGGGAATGGGAATTAAATTGGGCTGGCCGGCTGGGCACTGGGTGGGTAGATATAGGTAGGGTCCAAAAAAATGTCCTTAAAATGTTGGTATATTCGGTATACCAAATTTTTAAAATTGTAATACCGAAAACCGAACCGAAATACCGAAATACCGAAAATTTAATACCGAATTAGACCGAAAAACCGAAACCAAAATACCGAATTAATTCGGTTCGGTTCGAAATTCGGTTTTTCAGATTTTATGCCCACCCCTATCCCCACTAGTGATATTGTTTGGCACGTACGCGTCGTTCAACACTTTCAACAGAGCATTTTTGTGTGCCTCTGAATTTTGCAGCAAGGAAAGAATAGATATCTGATTTGGGGTCTTGTTCAGCTGGTCAATGATAGAATACTCCTTGGCTTGTACTTTCCTCCAAAGGTCGTCTGGACCTGTCTCGATAATGGGTGGTCTATTGAAAGTATATTTGCTCGATTCATCCAGATGTTCATGCGTATAGAATCTTCAATCTTGACTTTGCCCTTCCTTCTTACCTCATCCACATAATCCCATGGCACAACATTTGTATAGAAGGGTGGCGTGGTTGATATTTCCACTGTAATCGGTGCAGATACCCTTACTTCGAATGGAACATGTGCCTTAGGTGGCAGGACTGCAACCTCAAATGGTGCGGGTGCATTTGCTGGAGGCATGACTTCGACCTCAAATGGTGTCGGTGCCTTTGCGGGTGGCGCTGCTTCAAACTCAAGAGGTACAGACATATCTACCTCATCATCCTCAGACGACTGAATCTGGACTATGATTGGGTTGAGAGTAACTGCTGGTTTCTTTTGGTCATCACCTTCTACAATCAACCTGATCGACCCCTCGGGGTCCCAGTCTTCTTCTATTTCAATCATGTGAATGCCTCCACCCTTATGGTCTGGGAGAGGGTTGTTGCGGATGTTGGGAGCGGATTCCTTTGCCACAATGATCTTGTTGTCAATCAAGGACTGTATCTTATCCTTCAAAGAGCGGCACTCATCGATGGTGTGTCCTTTCATGCCGGAGTGGTATGCACAGGACTTGTTTGGGTTAACCCACTGGGAAGGATTCTCAGGGGTCACGGTAGGGATGGGGGTGACATCCAGCAGCCTTTAGTTTCTCATACAGCTGTTCGATAGGTTCGGCGATGGCGGTGTATTATTTAGGAGGTCTGCGATCAAAATTAGGCCGAGGTCTAGGGAAGTTTTGGCGTGCAGGGGTGATTATAGTGGGATGGTTGAGAATTGTAAGTATGGTAAACAGGAGCAGGCTGGGAATATCTGGGTGAAGTAGGTTGATATGTGGGTGGTGGATATGATTGATAGGTTGGTGGTGGTGCTTGGTATGAGGGTGAATGTACTTGGTAATTTTGGGTTGGTTGATATGTAAGTGGAGGTGTTGGATAGGTTTGATATTTAAGTGGGGATTTGGCTCTTTGTGCAACCATCACGGCTCCCACATCCCTTTTATTTGACACACCGCCGGACTGTAAGGCTTTGTTTGTGGCCTGCAAAGCCTCAAAGTTAGTTACCATACCAATTTTGATTCCTTCTTCGATCCTCTCCCCCATCTTGATAATATCGGAGAACTTGTGGCTCTCAATCACCATCAACCGCTCATAGTATTGTGGATCTTGAGCTTGGATAAAGAACTTATTCATCTGTTCCTCGTCTAAGGCGGGCCTAACCTTAGTGGCTTCGGACCTCCAACAAGTAGCATACTCGCGAAACGTTTCTGTGGGCTTCTTCTTCAGATTCTGTATGTAGAACACATCTGGAACATTCTTTGTATTAAACCTGAACCTATCCATGAAGTCAGGCTCCATGCTTACCCAATTCGACCATTTTTTGGGGTCTTGGCTGATGTACCAAGACAAAGCGTCTCCTTTCAAGCTCCTCATGAACAGCTTCATGCGGATCCTCTCATCTTTCCCCACTCCAACCAGCTTGTCACAGTAGGTCTTCAAATGGACCCTTGGATCACCTGTACCATTAAACATTTCGAACTTAGGAGGTTTGTACCCCTCGGGCAGTTCAACGTCGGGCTGTATGCAGAGGTCTTCATAGTTCAGCCCCTCGATTTCTTTGCTTCCCTCAACGCCTTGAACTCGGCTGGTCAGCTTCTTAAGTTCCTCATCCAAGTTCCTAATAAGCATATACTTTTATCCAGACTCTGGTGTATACGAGAGGGGTTGGGTGGAGTGTGGCATAGTCTCCACGTAGATGGGGTTGTTGTGATGGCCTAGTGCATGGGTGTAGAAATGGTCGTTTATGGAGTTCTGAGGTTACGAGATAAGTAGTGGAGTGTTCTTTGGAGTATGACAGGTGTTACATTGTGTTGGAAGGGTCTGGTTCTTTGGTGGAGTGGTGTGACGATGAGCTGCGGGATAATTTTTCTGCTTTGGGATGTTTTGAGGAGGTGTAGGATTCTGGATGTTGGGGAGGTTGACGTTTGGGACGCTGAGGGTGAATGATAGATTTGCCAAATTTCTAACCTGATCAAGTTTTTCTTGGAATTTCAACAACTTCTGTTCAAGCTGTGACATAGTCTCGTTTGGAACCCGAATACCCTGGCCATCAGTGGTCTCTACCCGTTCAACTGTATTTTCCTTCCTGACGTTGCCTGAATCTTCCATTTTCTTCTTGCCTTTGTTTTTGCCTTTGGGAGGACTAGGAGGAGGAGAGGGTGGAGGGCCCCTGGATCTTGTGAGATAGGATGATGATGCCAGAGTGCACGAACCAACCTTTGGGGAGGGGAATAATAAAAAGAAATAAAACAAAAACAAAATAAAAGGTAGCCAAGTCAGTGAGGATTATGAAAAGTATTTGCAGTATTTAAACACATAGTGCGAGAATATAAAGCGTGTCCTAATTTGGGAGCCTCGTTGTGCCCGAGGTAGGCCTAGCGACAAATTAATTTGGAGAACTTAAAATGCTAAAATGCCTCATTTCATTAATGTAAAATAGACGAATCCAAAATGACACTAAATAAGCAAGAAATAAAATCACTAACGGCCATTGGCCTTATTACATAGATAAAGCGAAAAGGGATATTCCTATCTACTTGGTCCCAGAGGGACCTACCCCAGACTCGGCATACTTGATTCCCTCTAACAGATTCCCCAGCTCACGAAGTCCTAGAAGTAGGTATGCTCTAGCTAGATGTCCACATTCGTTCCCTTCAGCCTTTTGACAGTCTTCAACCCTCTTGAGGAATTTACCCTCCAACTCGACTATGCCTCGTTGCATGTATCCCAGCTTTCTATTGGCATTGACAACCATGTCTTTCCACTCTTCAATCAACTTCTTGTTGGACTCGTGTATCTCGCGGTGCTCATCCTCACATTCGCGGATCCTCTTGCGCAGCTGATTATACTTGGCCTGAGCCTCGGCCTTTTCGTCTATGATTTGGTGACCTCGGATGAACCCTGGCCTGCCTAGACCATCCCAATTATCCTCTAACCATCCCGAATAGAAAGGCTTACAACCTGCGTGATAAATGTCTGGCTCAATTGTGTCTTTCTCCATTATGATCTTACAGTGCCACATGTGTTGAGCGCGGCACTTGTGAGGACTATCATCATTCTGGAAGTCATCCCGGAAATGATTCATCTTGTCGATCCTCGGTATGACTTGCTTCCTACCCGCTTGTCTCATAACCCAGAGAGGGACGTAAGGATATGTTCCTCTCAGACTAATCAGTATCAAGAATGGTGTATCTCTGGATCGGACGATGAATTCTTGTGTTGGAAACCACTCGAACATCCATTGGACTTGTTCCTCAGTCAGATTATTGAAGAACTCAACCCACTCTTTGGCATTCTCAGGCTGAGCAAACATGTCAGAGATGTAAGTCATTCGCTTTGGATGGTGGAAGGCGATGTGGTCATCCCATGCCCTTCGCTGAAACTCTTGTCGGTACTGGCCCTTTTGGTGATGTTCTAAGAGCCAGAGCTGTAGTAATAAGTTGCAGCTCTCGAAGTGTTTCGCTCTTCTTTGGCATTGTTCTAAGGCTCAATACATATCTGAACTGATCATAGGAACGATACTGAAAGTCTGCCCACCAATTCCTTCCATTAATGTCTTGGTTACCATAGCCAGCCTAGTGTGGATTCTTTCTTTCTTTGTCAGAAATACTATCAACCCCAGGAAGCAAACAATAAAGACGAACACCCTACGGTGAATGTGTCCCAAAGATGTGATGGCGAACTCATCATGGAAGGTACGATATGATTTGATATGGCCGTACCTTTCATACAAGTAATCGAAAGGGATGTATAATTCCTTCAGACACCCTAACTCTGTGTTCTTCTTTAAGCCCATCATTTTTAGGAAACCATTGCCTGTGCGGTTCTCAGGCATTAGCAACCCCGGAGTTTCCCAAACTAGACCGACCAGTCCTCCTATTTCTTCTAACAATGGCGTCATCTCGATGTCCCTAAAATGGAAGACAGCCCTTTCATAATCCCAGAATAGGGTGGCAACCTCTATCATCATATTGTTAGGCTGGATGTCCAGGAGGGACGGTAGATTACCCAGATATTTCTTGACGAGTGTTTTGTCACTAGAATACAGATCTTCCCACCAATTCAGCAATTTTGGGTGGATGTTGGTGACCATGCCGAATCTGGGGACTTCGTGCCTCATATTTCTGCAAGGCAAACAAGGTTAGACCCTAACCCCCACTAGACTTGACTATTTAACATCAACGATTAGCATGTAAGAATTTAGTTCTCCAAATAAATGCACAAAACGTGATGATGTCTGTTGGGATTTATGGAAACCCGATGGACTTTGGACAAGGCTATCTTAAAGGCTATTGTGCGGAAAACACGTTAGCCTGGCTAGGTTTGACCATGATGCATGAAACAGTATAACGGAGTAAGGTTTATATGGGGTTTTAGACTGGTACCCTTGAGCGGACAACTCAAGTGAGAAAGGCACGGAACCGTCGACTGCACCCCTGATCTACTAGTTTTATCGCAAATAAGCCTTTCCGAATTTAGGGGTGATAATATAGGAAGGGTGCAACCACTCATCAAGCGTTTCTATAGGATTTTGTTTTGGCACGAGTGGAGTATGATGTTGAATCATGATTATGCAATAAACAGTAAACATGTAGTCACGTATTTGCACGTTATGAAAGCAGTAAATACAACAGTTTATAATTTAAAAGCGGTTACAAAGGAACAAGAAAAACATATCAGTTTGTTTTTGAAGAAAATTAAATGCTTAAAGAAATAGACAAGTAAATGCACATAAGGGTAATGGGAAGAAGTACAAATTCACAAAGTGATTTGAAAATGGTAAAAGCCGGAAAATCCCCAGCAGAGTCGCCATGCTGTCGCGCCCCCTTTTTCCAAACTCCTTTCGGGGTCGGTCAAGGGTTTTTGACATTGGTTGGGACAACCCGTTCCTTTTGGGAAAGGGGTTTGCAAGTTTTGAAGAGTTGCCACCTAACGAGTTAAGGTGCGTTAGGGCACCTATTGGGGGGGGTCATTTACAAACAAGTTTGACAACCAGAGATAGGGTAAGGGCATGAAATTATTCTAAGGGGAAGGTGTTAGGCACCCCTCAGAATCCACAACTGTGGTTCCCGGCCAAACAACTTTGTGAATTTGTACAAGTAGCAAGTAGCAATTAATGTTTAAAATAGTAGAGGGTTTTGAAATATTCGTAGTCTAAGCACGCATGTGTTATTAAGTTTGAAATTATTTAATAGCTAAGTAGATTTTGAAAAAAGATTATATTCTAAACATGCCCAGGGGATATCCTAGGTTTGATTGTAATATGGATCACATCAATGCAATACCCGACATGTCACTCCTCGAAAAGGGGCTACACGTGGTACTAGCGCAACGGTCATCATATCCATATCTACCCTTTTCCCATCCCGTAAAGGTAATTAGAGCGAGTGTTGGTCAACAACCTCTATTGCATGTTGTTACCTGTCCCTTCCTATTAGCCCTAGAGGAGTTTAGGACTTCTATCATATGAGAAAGGTTCTAGGCAGACCCTCAGGTTTAAAGGCAAAATACTAAGCGACAAACAAGAACAAATAGGACTGCAATTAGGGGGATAAACATATAAACAGAGAAAAGGCTCAAGTACCTCCACAGATAATGAAAATAAACAGCATGACTCAAACACAATTAAGGTCTTTGGATTTTAATTCAGATCCTAAAGCACGATATTTAAGTGATAATAACATAGAGGCAGATTTGTTTCATAACTCAGAGAGGAAGTCTTAATCAGTTTTGTCTATTGATTTTTAAACTTGTTGACAGTTAGGCAGTGTACATAGAAAAGGGCATATTTCCAGTTTAACAACCTTAATTACCTAAGGCTTGTCTAGGCGTGGGATAATGCTCAATAATTACCAGATTTATGGAAGAAGCTGTTTGAGTTGTTTTGCTTAAACATGTTGTACTTAGGTGTTGCACAGAATGCCGAATTACTACCAGTTGCTATGGTAAAACGGTTTTTAGTCCTTTTTTCATGCCTCGGTAGTTAACCTAGGTGTAGAATGAGATCCTAAAACATGATATCTAATATGCACATATAGAGATGCAGAATGGGTTGTATGCGGAATTCCTAGGCAGGATTTTCTAAATGCATAAAGCTACAGTATTTGAATATGCTTTCAGAATATGCAACAAGTATGAGAATGACCTATTTATTAGCGCATTGTTATCCTAGGCAGGATTTCTAAGTGTACCACGATATTACATCAATACTAGACTTGGTTTACATGGATAGCAGGTTTATATTAACGTTTAATCCTATGGAATTATTTTCTAAGTGATAATGCCATAATGAGATGCTGAAAATAATAAGCATGAGACCTAAGGAGCAGGATATCTAATGCATGATCAGTCCTAAACATGAGTTCTAGTGCACACGTCGGAAATGTAAACCTAGAAGCATGGTATCTACCCTTTAACAAACTACATCGTGCATACTGCCCATCACTTTTCACTATCCAGCCCCTGAGTCGTTTACAAATATTATTACAGACCATTGGTCACAAATTACATAATTGAAATAAGAAACTAATAAGTTATACTATATGGAGCCTACTGATAGGCCCAGAATCTCCATAATGCCTCAATGTCGTTGGTTCACAACCTTTCACATGATCCAAGTGTGTCAAAGTTCCCTAAGGATCTCAAGTGATCCCGGGCAGTGCTCACACCCAGATTCATAACCAGAATTGAGTAAGTGCAGTGTGGAAGAGCCAGCCTTAATGTGTCAGAGTCACACATAAGGAGGCTGAACCTAGACTTCTAAGAGTATGTGAGAGTGCTTGATATAATTTTAAAAGATTTGAGTTGTGAAAAACAATTTGAAAATGATCCATCTGGAATCAGGTTTTTGAAAGAAAACAGTAGAAGAGTTTGACTCTTATTGAAGACAGTTTTGAAAGAAGGTGAGTAGGACAATCTCATAACCAGAATAGCACACATAGTTAAGGGAAGCAAACACAAACAGGGAAAGGGGATTGGGGACAAGTAGTTCACAGGTAAGAGCCTATTTGCACACAGGTAGACATCTGAGAAAGTATTACAGGACTTAAACAGTCACAACACATTTTATCACAAAATGTTCATGCCATGAGCTTAACAACATTAGGTTGAGGGGTGCTAGGATTACTTAGGTACATGCTTCTAGTGTACTGGGTTCAAGAGTAAGGCAGAATTGTAGTAAACAAGTAAGAAAAGTAGTAGACATGCTGAAATAGGGAAGGGATAATCACATCAATGAACTAGCAAATAGGCATGCTAATTGCAAGGTAAACAGCAGAACCACAAGTAGAAGCATAAAATAAATAAGAGAAAGTGCAATACGAATAAAAACATGTTGTTTTGGATGATGTAAATAAAATAGAAGACATACCAGTAAAGAGTGAGAGAATAGAACATTAGTGTGCAGGGAAATAGAGCAATAGAACAGTAGTGTGCAGAGCAATAGAGCAGCAATGTATAGAGCAATAGAATAGTAGAGCAGCACGTTACTCAGTCTTGGCTTTTAGCCGACTGAGTAGCCAGTAGTCAATAAGAGAAACAAGAGGGAATGTGTAGGAAAGTAAGAGAGTGTTCAGAACAATGAGTGTCTGTGTGTCTTTTTTCGTGTTAAAGAAGGAGTATTTATAGATTTTGAAAACGAGCAAAGAATAATGTAACAAGTACTGAATTAACATAATTATAGAAACAATACCAATTAGAATAAATCACAGGACCGGACTCCCTTTAATTAGGGAGTCATGATTCAAACGGGTACAAGTTGCATCAAATAAGGAAAGAATAACTTAGAAGACTGACTTTACCATAATAGGAGTAATAGAGAATGTGGCATGTAATAAATGCTAAGTGCACAATACATAATTAAGGAAAATATATGTCAAACAATTGACAACACAAAATAAGGTAGAATACCATTTTGATTATGAAAATCAGTCACAAGAATCACGAATGGGTTTGAAAATCATAGAGCATCAATACTAACTAAGGAAAGTACCACACAAACAAGGAAACAATTCAACAGTCAGTACAGAATCACAGGGAAATACACAAAATCACGACTTTAAGGAAAACACCGCATCTTTGAGGGAAATCAATAAAATCAATGAAGAATATTATGCAAAACACTGATATAACAAACAATCAAATTTGTTTAAACAATAAATAGCACAAAATCGAAGAAAGCCTAAGCAAGTAATAGAGAACAGTAGAGATTCAGAGACTCTGTCAATAAGTTAAAGCGGAAAGCATAGAACACATAGGAAGTCCAGAAAAACCTATAGATTAGCAAAACATAACAAATAATACGAACATAAACCCTAAAATTGGGGTTTCATCAGAATATTTAGGGTAAAAGAGGAGATTTAAGCAAAACATTTAAAAACATACTGCAAATCAAGATTAGTACTAAAATCAGAAGGTAAAGTGTTTAAAAAAAAAGATTAAGAAACCCTAGTTCTTAAAAATGAAAGATCGTTTGAAAAACCAAGGGGTTTTAAGAGAAAACAGGTGAAAACCTTGAAAGAGACATAGATCCGTCACAGATCTAAAAAGATCGGACGATTAAAGCTAGGGTTTCAGAGAAAACCCAAAAAGGAGAAGAAGCTTAGATATTATCGGCGTTTTGGCCGGAAAATGCAAGGACCTTACTCGAACGGTCATAGGAGGCCGGAAAACATGGCATGAGACCGGAGATGAGAGTGTATTGCCTCAGGGTCGCTTGAAATCCTCCATCGGTGACACAGACATGAAAGGCGGAGTCATAGGATCGAGGGGAGGTGCGAACCCCATAGTTTCCGGCAAGGGAGGTGGCCGGAGAAGGAGAGACAGAGCTCAAAAGGGGGGGAAGGTTCTAGAGAGAGAGAGAGAGACGGTTGGGAAAACGAAACGGATGGGGGGNATTATGGTAGGTTCTAATCTGGGCCGTTGATTTGAATTAATCAACGACTTGGATTAAAAAGTGGTTGGGTCGGGTATAATTTGAGGATTGGGCTGGATATTAATTGGGTTAAGGGGTCCGGTTTTAATTGGATTAAAATCGAAATTAAAGTGGCTAAATGTTAAATACCCATAAAATGGCTAAATAATTAATAAAAATGGCCAATAATTATATAAAATGAAAATAAGGCTAAATAGATGAAATTAAAGTGATTAATTAGTATTAAAAATATAAAATGACTGATTATCGAGTCAAAATAGCACAAAAATATATAATTAGGCTGTAATTGCAAAGCCATTGCAATTATAGCCAAATAATGCTAATTTGGCTAATTTGTGAAATAATTAAATCTTAATAGGACCAAAAAATGATATATTAAACCAAGAAATGTTTTAAATCATTTGTAATTCAAATTTATTATTAATTATTGGAGATCAAAATATTGGATAAATAAGAATAAATTAATAAAAATGTTGGAAAATTATAGAAAAATACCAATCATTGTAAAAACTGATTTTGAAGGCATATATGCAAGTTCAAAAAAATAATTTGAGAAAAAATTGGGTATCAACAACTACCTGATTACTATCTTTAAGTTGTTTACCTAAAGAGCTCTATTTAATTCTAAGTCGTACCCTATGCGTGCACTACCCGTCCCATGTCTATGGTCCATGAGGCATTTGGACCTCTATTTCAGGGTGGTTCTAGACCTTAACTTAGGCTGCTCAAAAGGAATTATACTAAGCTACATACAAAACAGTTTAGGACGTTCAAATTTAAGCAAGTATGGGCTCAAGTTAGCCTCCTCATTTATACATCAAATGCACGCTAACTGGTTAACATTGACAGATTTTATTAATTGCAGAATTCTATAGGCAGGATATCTATGTGATATTGAATGAATGAGCAGGCATTCATATACAAAATCAGTTTCTTAATGTGATTATTAGAACCTACCTAAATTTGCCTACTGATTTTAGCATAATACGATTAAGCCTATTAGCTTGGTATCTAGGTGTTTCACGCGGTAATAAATAGTGGCAAGTCACAGAAACATATCCAGATTATTTGTTTTAACCCTATAGGCATGTTTTCTAATGAGGGTAACAATACAGTGTTCGGAAACTCATGAATAAACAGGCATAAATGACAATTAAACAGATTCAGGCGTGCATTTTACAATTGATCCAGTTTTAGATCCTATATGCATGATTTCTATAATTTGGTCCAGTTTTAGATACTATAGGCATGATTTCTATAATTTTATCCAGTTTCAGATCCTATAAGTATGATTCCTACAATTTGGACAGAACAGTATATAAGCAGGCATTTGCACACATATTGGACCATACTATTTCCTATAAACATGATTACTAACAGAACATAATAAGGTACCTATAGGCATGATTTCTAACATACAACATTTAACAACACAATATCGAAACTATAGGCAGGATCTCTACCCAACCTTGTTGCAAATGTAAAATAAGAACCATTTCCCCAATTTCACTAACACCCTAGAATTGTTATTACAAATAATTATTACAGACCAGAATTTAATATAATGTAATGAATTACAAAATAAGTATAACTATAGGAAGCGTACAACGGGCCCAAATACACCTGGACAGGTCAGGCCTTCAACTTACAATAACTCCAAAATTCATGTTCACAACATAACCAGTTGTTGAGTGATTCACCCATATATCAAGGCTAAGCATACCGAACCCAAATTCCTAGTGTGTCAGAGTTCCCAAGGGCTTCAAGAACCCAGGGCAGTGCTCACACTAGAGAGATTGATCAGAAATAGTTCAGGGAATGACTAGGGACCAAGTCCTAGTGTGTTAGAGTTCACAAAGGGTCTCGCATGAACCCTGAGCAGTGTTCACACTAGAGAGGTCAGAGGACAGAACCTAAATAGCCTATGGCTTTCAGCCGGCTAGGAATAAGAATTCAGAAGGATAAGGGGAGTAGAATGGGATCAGGGAATCCACTGAAGGACAGACTCACATATGGAACATATACAAACAAATAGTAGACATGCTTGAACTTAGGCAGACTTAGTCAAGCTTCAGGAAATAAACTCAATCACATGCTAACAAGGCAAGTTCATAAGAAGATTCATAGTGATAACAGAGAGTCCAGATTAGACTAAGTACATGAACTAGTGTCACATGAAGAAATCACATTAATTAGCAATATGTCAGGACATGTTAAAAACTGATTAAGGCAGTTACTAGAGGTGTCATAACATAGTAAGGATGAAGTCAAACATGTCACATTATAATGCAACCAGAACATAGTTGTTATCCTATTAAGGGAAACATCTATGCCTAGTTAATCAATCTACATGAAAGGTATACGAGCATGTTTACAAGCAGGTTCATAACTTAACTTCAAGAGATAGTCATTAATGACATAGAGTTTAAACATAATTCTTCTAATCAACTCAAAATAAGTTCAAACATGTCTCAAACTACAAGTTATAACACTTAGCATAACATAGTCTAATTAAAGTAACACATTGAGCAAATAATCATAATGAAATGGAAGAGGGTCTAATAACTCACCAGTTAAGATGAAACAGGGAAAAAAGGGATCCAACATTGTGGTAAATATCACCAAACAGAAGCAAGAACTTGGAGATTTCTGACATTGGCTTTCAGCCGGCCAGGAATCAGAATACATAATAAGATTATTATAGAGTGAAAGCACACAACTTTAATTTATAGTAGTAAGAGATTTTTCGAACTTCAAACCTTGAAAACCTTAATCAGAGGGGAGTGGGGAGGGGTTTAAATAGTGCAGAAAATTAGAACATAAACATGAAAGTTCATTTAAACACCAAAAGGGCAAGTACTTAAATCAGTAAAATTGAAACCCTAAATTTTAGGTATAAATATACAAAAATCGACAGAAATAAAGCAAAGAATCACATAATGCATACAATGAACATAAACAGGAAATTATTCAAAAGAAGCATATAATCGAACCAGATTTGGTTCGATTAAGAAGATCTGAAACCCTAATTTAGGGCAAGTAAAACAAATCATCAAAAATAGGCAGATTCACGCATAATAGAGTGAATACAGATGAAATAATACTAAATATCAAAGCTTGAACCAGTTTTGGTTCGAATTAAAAGAGAATCTGAAACCCTAACCTTAGAGTTAAGTACGAATTAGCGAGATACGAACAAATCGGGCTTACACGGTACAAATAACGTGTTTGGACTTAAGGTCGTCCAGATTCAAGAGGTGAAAGTCGATTAGGACAGAATCAAAATGGGGTACTTACCATGTTTAGGCAAGTACTTATGTTAAAAATATCACCAAATAAAAAAAATATCTCGAGATGGTAAGTAAATGGGAAGAAAATCCCATTATAGACGGGATTGGGGGGAATTTTGGAGAGGCGGCAGTTTAGGGTTCATCAGAGGAGGAGAATAGAGGCGGACGGGTTTGGGAAATGTGGTTTAGGGTTTGGGGTGGAGATATAAGGAAAGGGAGGGGTTGTTTATGAGTCGTTGATCATTCTTGATCAACGACTGGGATTTGAGCGGACTGAGTCGGGTTTAGTTGAGTGGGAAAGGGTATTGGGCTAGGGGTAATGGGCTTCGGTTAATTGGGTAGTTTAGGTTCGAAATTTAATTGAAAATTTGGGCCAGATTTTAAATACTCAATTTATTAAATAAAATATTTTATAAAAATAATAAATAAATAACAAAATATCATTTGTACATAAAGGTTATTTAAAATAATTATTTAACACTACAAAAATATAAAAGGTTACTTTTGCATAAATGATGTAATTATAAGCACATATGGGCTATTATTTCAAAATATGCAATTTAGTCTTAAAAATGCAAATCTAATTACAAGAAATGCACTAAAAATATTTAAAACCTCATATGCGTGTAAATGATAAGTTTATATGATAAAATCATCATAAAAATAATTTGTAAGGTAATTAATATATATATATATTTAAAAAATATGAGGAAAAAATTGGGTATTAACAGCAGTTATATTAAATATTGGACAATATAATAAAGAAAGATACATAAAAAAAGGTTATTCGGTGACCATATAAGTCCATTTAATTTAATAGAGATTTTATTCATTAAAACGCAAATAATATTATTAACAACAACAGAATAAACAAAGTGGTATGCTAATAAAAAAATCTCTTAACAATGTAAAAATACTAAAATATTGGATAATAGAATAAAGAAAAATATAGATAAAAAAATTATTCAATGACTATATAAGTCCCTTTAATTTAATAGAGGTTTTGTTATTGGATATATTATATTGACAAATAAGATGACAATTGAAATTTATTAAAGCTATACGATCTAATATATTCAAACAAGTCCGATGACAATTTAATTTTTAATATTACCGTGAATCGCGTGGGTACGACTACTAGTACCATGTATAATAATGTTATATTTCTTAAAAATTGCTTAAAATATATATGTGTGCATTCAAGCCCCAAACTCACGGAGTCCTATAATTTAATAATTATTGAATTTATCTTTGCATGTGAAGTTAGAGGTTCAATTCTCATTTTGTAGACATGTTTAGTGTCCCCTCTTGTGTTTTAGTTTTTTTTTTATTTGGTTTATTCATTTAAAATTTCTAAATCTAACACATTGAATCGTTGATCTTCCTTTGTCATTGCAAAATTTTATATAATCAAAATTAATAGCAGTGGATGATGTATCATAGTTCAATGACCTTAGTATTTTTGATACAGAGTATAAGTATATATGTTAAAAAGCACTAAAATTGTAAGAATTTTTGTAATTTTAACCAGTAATTTTCAGAGTAATGGACTTGTGGTAAGAACCTACAGGTTGAATCCATCAACTATTTCTAGATTTCCTCATTGTAATAGTGCACTGTGCACATATATTTTTGAAATCCTAATTCTGCCTATGATATGAAGCAATCCACTTTATATACTTCTTTTATTCCATTTATGTGTTTGCTTGATCGGCCATAGAGTTTAAGAAAGTAAAAAAAAGATTTGAAGCTTGTATTTAAAATAAGCCACAAATATTTGGCTATAAATAATCCTATTTCAAAATAAAATGAAAAATTTAAAGTTCAATTATTTACGAATATAAAATGCTATTATTGAAGGGGAGCCTTGGCGTAACTGGTAAAGTTGCTACCATGTAATCAGGAGGTCACGAGTTCAAGGCGGAAAAATAGCCTCTTGCAGAAATGCAGGGTAAGACTGCGTACAATAAAATTTTGTGATCCAGCCCTTCTCTAGACCCGCTATAGCGGGAGTTTAGTGCACCGGACTGCCCTTTTTATTCTTTTTTTTAATAAAATGGTATTCTTTTTAGGCATACAAAAATAGAAAAGAAAAAAAAGTGACTGGTTTGTGTTATTTCTACCACCAAAAAGATATTCTTTTATTATCTTCTTTTGTAGATAAATTTTTCTTTTATTTTCATATATTCATCTTGACATGTAATAATTATTTTTTCTTCTTGTCTCTTTTTGCTTGTTTTGTGGTTTATACCCTAACCAAACTACTATAAAAATAAACTAACTAGTGATTTGATTAAAAACAATCAGTCTTCTCTTTTCTCTCTCGGCGCACGTTAAGCGTGAACAGCTAAACTGCGCTCGTCGGAAATGGAGAAGGCTAGAGGTCGGCCATCGAAAGCAACAAAACAAGTGATTGAGGAAGAAAGCAAGCTCATAGAGGAAAGGAAAGCAGAAGGACTTCGTTTTGCTACTCCAAAAAGTACAAGAACGACAGTTTCTAACACTGTTCTATTGGCAAAATCAGTTGCTAACACTGTTCTATTGGCAAAATCGGGAACAAGTGGGAGCAATTCCGTCGCTAATAGAAGGGAAATGACTGAGGAAGTAGCAGGAACCAAAGGAAAGGAACATGCAACAATTAGCACAGAAATTTGGCCAAGTCTCCCTGCTCGTAATGAAGGAATCAAAACTCCAGCACCTACAAGGACTGATCTGATGAACATGCAAGTGATGCAAAGCTTAACTGATACGGGACATAAGCAACTTCAAGGCCCAGATCTACAACAGAAGCAAACTCAAGGTGATGAGATTAATGGAACAGTAAATCAAAATAGGGGAGCACAACGGAAATTGCAATTGTAATAAGGAAAAACAGTAGGAAAAGCATGGGCGACATTATTTGAAGAGAACAAAATGGCATCAAGAGGTATGGATTTGACATTTATACCACCAACATTTGTTGAGGGAGAGATAATTGTAGAATTAGAACAGGAAGATATGGACAGTGAGATTGAGAAATGGAAGTACGCAGTAATAGCATATGTTATTGGGGGATCTTCCACAATTGGAGCTATAGAGAGGTTCGTAGCAGCACAAGGAGATTTCTCAACAAAGCCAAAGGTATATTATCATAATGTTGGGTATTTCGTAATCAACTTTTCAAGTCTAGAAGAAAGGAATCAAGTGATTTACTCTGGGCCCCATATGTTAAATAATAGACCAGTGATAATCAAAGCATGGACAATGGATTTTGATTTTGACGTTGAGGATCTAAAAACAATTCCAATTTGGGTCAAGTTGCCAAATCTATCGTTGGTATGTTGGAGTGCAAATGCAATAAGCAAGATTGGGAGTGGGCTGGGGCAACCTGTCTATGCTGATACATGTACAAAGAATGCAAGTAGAATTTCATATGCACGAATCTTAGTTGAGATAGATGTGACAAAGGAGTTACCAAATCTGATCAGGATAAGGGATCCAAAGGCAGAATGATTGATCAGGAAGTATGGTATGATTGGAAACCCACATATTGTCCAAAATGTATGTAGATTGGACATAATTTCCTAAAGCAGCAGGTTCAAGCAGGAATGATAGAAAAGAAGATAGGGAATCAACAACAAGGCAAAAGACAAAAAACACAATGGAAACCAGTAAATGGGGCTAACAAGGTGCAGAATGGAAATCAAAAGGAGATGCCAGAGAAGAACATAGAACAAAAAAGTACAGATAATTTAATGATGAAAGCAAGAGCAGATTAGCAGCAAGTAAAGAATAAATCTACAGCAAAAGGACAGAAAGTAGTAAGCCATGAACAACATATTACTGTGTTGAACTCTTTCAACACCTTAATGGATGGAAGGCAAGTACAAAGAACAAAGGAGGCAGAATGTAGTTCAAGTGGAGGAGGGGAAGCAGAGATTACAAAACCTTTCCAAGAACCCAATATGATAGTAGCGGAATGTGAGAGGTCTAAATAAGGTGTTTAAGCACAATGAGTTAAAGGTGTTTTTGAAGGAAAATAAGGTGAAGATGATAGCAATAAGTGAGCACAGAGTTCATGAAGCAAAAGCTGTAAAAATTATAAACAAAATAATGTCTGGGTGGAGTTGGTGTCACAATGTTACAAACTCCTGTAAAGGTAGATTATGGGTAGTTTGGAATCCAAAGATTATTAGCTTTTCAGTTATAGAAAGCTCTGCTCAGATTATTCATGGGCAAGTCCAAATGGTACACAGTAACAAAGTCTTCCAGTTCACTGCATTGTATGGTTTGCATGCAGTGCAAGATAGGAAAGATATGTGGAGTTCACTTAGAAACATAGAGAGACATATGAGAGAGGCTTGGCTGGTGATGGAGGATTTTAATGCAGTGCTAGGGGTGGATGATAGAATGAATGGCAGAGAAGTGCAAGATAATAAAACAAAAGATTTTAGGGAGTTATTGAAAGATTGCAGCCTAACAGAATTACCAACTGTTGGGAAGTTATTTACATGGACAAATAGTCATGTATTCAGCAAAATTGACAGGGCAATTGTGAATGATCAATGGATAACTACTATGCCTCCTTTACAAGCACGTGTAATGGAGTCTATTTTCTCAGATCATTCCCCAATAAGCATAGAAGTTGAATATTATTGTGATAATAAAAAAGAGGCCTTTCAAGTTTTATAATTGCATGGTGGATCACCCGGAGTTTAAAAAGCTAATAAAGGAGAATTGGTACTTGCACGAAGGGAAAATGATATCTATATGGCAGAATCTGAAGAACGTCAAAGTAGCTTTGAAGAGACTGAATAAAATTGAGTACATGAATGTAGCAAGAAAGATTAAAGACAACAGAGAACAACTGAAAGACATCCAGAAGAAAATGAATCATGCAGACAACTCAAGTAGTTTGTTTGAAGAAGAGAAGAAACTGTTAGTGCAACTGGAAAAATGAAGTATGATAGAAGAATCAATATACAAGTAGAAATCTAGAGTGCAATGGCTGAAAGTGGGAGATACTAATAGTGCATATTTATTTGCTACTATGAAGGGAAGGAAAATGCAGAATCAAATAACCAAGTTAGTGGATAGCAAAAGATGTGTACTGACAAAGCCTAAGTGTATTGAAGAGGAAATAACTGGTTTTTATAAACAGCTGCTGGGGACTGCTGCTCAGAGTATTCCTACAATTCATCCTGGATGGATAAAGAATGGACCAGTGCTTTCAAGAGAACAGCAGATGCAACTTATAAGACCTTTTACTAAAGAGGAGGTCTTACAAGCTTTAAAAGGGATTGGTGATATGAAGGCACCAGGAGGAGATGGTTGCAATTCATATTTTTTCAAAAAAATATGGCATATTGTTGGTGATGACATAACTGAAGCTGTGCTGGATTTCTTTAGCACAGAGAAGATGCATAAGGCAATAATACTACTACTGTTACTTTAATTCCTAAAGTTAAGAATCCTGCTTTAATCAGAGAGTACAAGCCAATCTCATGCTGCACCACTTTATACAAAGTCATATCCAAGATGTTAACATGCAGGCTGACACAAGTGATGAACACCTTAGTGGATGAGGGACAAGTTGCTTTTATACCTGGAAGAGGGCTAACAGATAATATTTTACTTAGCCATGAGCTAGTAAAAGGGTATGGTAGGAAAGGTACTTCTCCGAGATGTATGCTAAAGATAGATATGCAAAAGGCATATGACTCTCTTGAGTGAAACTTTCTGGAGCAAGTACTCACACGGCTATGCTTTCCCAAACAATTTGTGGAGTGGATTATGGAGTGCATAAAGACAGTATCCTATTCAATAACTATCAATGGGAGTCCCACTGTTCCATTTGCAGCTAAGAGAGGAGTGAGACAAGGAGATCCAATGTCTCCACTACTCTTTGTGTTAGCAATGGAATATCTAACAAGGATACTCAAAAACCTGAGGGAGCAACCAAATTTTAATTTTCATCCTAGGTGTGAAAAATTACAGATTATCCAACTCAGTTTTGCAGATGATTTGCTTTTGTTTTGTAGAGGAGATGTGATTTATGTGAGATGTTATATGAATGCTTTCAAAGTTTCTCAAAAGCATCAGGATTAATTGCAAACCAAAGTAAAAGTTGTATATATTTTGGGGGAGTAACAAAAGGTGGAAAACAGGAGATACTACAGAAAATTGGATTCACAGCTGGAGAACTCCCATTTAGATATCTGGGAGTGCCTTTGAGCTCCAAGAGGTTGTCAATAAACCAATATCAACCTCTTGTGGACAAAATATTGGCAAGGGTAAAACAATGGGCTGTGAAATTCTTAAGCTATGCAGGAAGATTGCAATTGGTTAGAAGTGTGTTGATAACCATATAGTCCTTTTGGTCTCAGATCTTCCCTCTACCAAAGAAGATCATTCGAGTAGTAGAGACTACCTGTAGAAAATTCTTGTGGACAGGTGATGCAAGTGCAAGTAAAAAAGCTTTAGTGGCATGGGATAAGTTATGTAGACCAAAATCAAAAGGGGGACTAAATATCATTGACATGAGTATATGGAACAAGGCTGCTTTGGTAAAACATTTATGGAACATATGTAAGAAGAAGGACAAATTGTGGGTCAAATGGGTTCATGTGCATTATACTAAGGAGAGAGAGCCTTGGACAGTGGAAGCAAAGCAAGCATCGTGGATGATGAAGAAAATCTTACATGCAACAAAGTATATAGCTGAAGCAGGATTAGATATAGAGAAGACTCTGATGGCTGAAACATACTCCATCAGACGCATGTATAATCAACTACGAGGAGACTTTGCAAATGAAAGCTGGAAAAGAATGATCTGCAATAATAAAGGGTGTCCAAAGTGGATATTAATTTTGTATCTAACATTGCAGGAGAGATTATATACCAAAGATAGAATGAGTAAATGGGGGATACAAGTGGATCAAACATGTCCATTGTGTGAACAAGAGCTGGAATGTCATCAGCATCTCTCCTTCTCTTGCAAGTACTCAACAGAGATATGGAACAAGCTATTGACATTGCTGGGGATAACAAGGAAAGCATATGGCTGGAAAGATGAAGTTGAATAGGCTACAAAAAATATAGCCGGGAAGGGAGCTAAAGCAAAACTATACAGATTGAGCATGGTTGGTGCAGTATACCATGTCTGGATTGAAAGGAATTGCAGAATTTTTCAACAAGTAAAGAGAGGTAACGGGGATGTTACAAGGCATATCATACGTGAAGTTCATTGTCGAGGAAGTGTACAAAGCAGATTGAAGAAAGAGTTACTACATAGAAATTGTTATCCATAGTTTTGTAGTGGATGAGATATATATATATATATGGATAGAATTGATGTACTAAGTTTGGGGCCGTATGTCCAAACTTAGAGTTTTGTTTCTGTTATACATGTAAATATTACAAGTGGTAATAAAAGTTTCTAATTACCAAAAAAAAAATAAAAAAAAAAAAACTAACATTAGCCAATGTAATCATACCTTCTCTTAGTCAAATGAATCTTCCAGCTCAAGATTCTTACGTGAGGAAATTCTATTATATAGAAAAGAAAAGATGGTTGATCAAGGACATATATGTCATTTTATAAAAAAATGCATGTTCGTATTTCTTAATGCAAAATACATGTGGACCCACACTCCTCTAGCAAGAATTCTCCTTTAAATGCACTATGCATATGTTGATTATACCGTTTGTGAGCTCATTTCCAATCCTTTTCTCATTTTAGAAAATTATTAATTTTATTTTATTCAAAAAGAAGTTTTCATAGAAAAATTAAAATTAATTTTTAAATAATACATCAACAAAAAAGAAGTATCGATATTTACAAGATTTTCATATTTACCAATACTATTTTAAAGCAATTTGAAAATAAATTTAAATGATTTTCATCTATTCATATTATTTGAAGACAAATTCAAACTAAATAGTTTCATATTCAAAAATAATTTTTAAAATATAGCTTGTTAACCCTCTAAAGTTAATTAACTATATACCAACCAACAATAATTTTAATAAATTACAATATTGAGCCTGTATACGGATCTTTACTCATCTAATATACTTTAGAAAAACAAACTCAATAATTTCATACTAGATAAATAACAATATGATCAGGCTGTATAAATAAATATTAGGTGACGACCCACAAACTTTTCCTATAATGTTTCTTGTCATATTCTCAATAATCTTTTCAAAAAAAAAAATGGACGAACTTCTTTTGAATTTAATCTATTACGTATCAACGTGATAGTATTTAACTAGGTATAAAATTTAAGAAATAAAAATAAATTTAAAAATTTATAATCTTAAATAAATTATAAATATTTATGTCGTTATAAATTATTTATTAAAGACTTAAAAAAAATAGTAAAAACTAAATTATATCCGAAAAACATAAATTGAACGCATACGGAGGGAGTGAGACTGAGAGTAATCACTTCGTCGATTTGTATAATAAAGAGATTAAGTTAATGAGCAAATGAAATAACGAACAAGACAAAGCGGCAACCAACGGACACGACAGTGACGAAAGACTCTCTCTCTCTCCTAAACCCAAAATTAAACAAATGAAGCAAATTCAGCTCTGCCGTCCAAGCACCAATTCTTTTATAATCACTTTCTGCTATGCTTATTATTCCTCACTCTCACTCCTTAATTACTCTTTAATTACCTTTAATCCTCAAAAATCTCCCAAATGGCTTCTTCCTTTTCAATCAACTCAATAACACCTAATTCCAAATCTCTCAGCCCCCATAGAAAGTACACATTTCCGGCTATCGCTTTAAGAAAAACTATTAATTTGAGCTGTGAAAGGATTAGTTGCAGATTTGGGATAGTTAGGGCATCATCTTCTACTGAAGTAGTTGATGATCGTGGGAGTGCTGACGTGGATAGGGCCCACAACGGAAAGGCTCTTAGAGTAGGGCTTATTTGTGGTGGCCCATCTGCTGAGCGTGGCATTTCGCTGAACTCTGCTCGATCAGTTCTCGATCATATTCAGGTGCAAACCTCAATTTTCCCGCCAAAATTATTGGCATTAATAAAGAAATTAGATTTGTATGGGTTTTTTAATCTCTTTTCTAATTAAGAACTAATTGTGGAAGTACTGTAGCTATGCTAATTTGAACATAGGTTTTGGGGTCAAAATATGATACTAGCCGTTATTTGCATTGGTGAAGTACTCCAACTTTTGCAGAAGAGGATTAAATTTAACTAACGAGAGCAAGATTTTCTTAAAGAAGTTATAATAATCCTATAGTTATGCTAAATTCACGTTACAAAAATGATGCAAGTTCAAAAACTTTTTTTGGCGTTACTTATCAGTTTTTTTAAAATAAATTGTTGAACTGAAGAAAACATTTACGTATGTTGATTTTTACACTGCCCTAGCTTGACCTGAAATAGTTTTAAGCCAAACTATTTGAGAGAGTGGATGTTCTGTTTTGATGCAGCAAAAAAGAAAATTGTAGCTGTAATTGCCTATTTAAAATTAAAACTCCTTTTGACTGCTCTGATGTTATGTTGAAGTGTGTGACCACCTTATTTAAAAGTTTAAGTTGTTAGAGAGGAGAGACAGTTATTTGTTTATGTTTGGTCTCTACTACACGTCTTCACATGCTGGCTTGACTCAGATGGATGATTTAGTTGACTCAGTTGAGTGTTATTTGGCTGCCACATATTACACATTAGAAGATGTGATCTAGTACTCCATTTCTTGCTGCTGGTTGTTGCTAAGAAATAGGAGACTATTATGTTTTACTAATGTAACGATAGTTGATTGTTCCGTGTCTGTTATCTGTGTTATGGAAAAATATTTGTTCTTCAATTTGTGATTTACGCTTTCCAGTGCTTGAGCAGGGGGACGATTTGGATGTTAGCTGCTATTACATTGATAGCAACCTCAATGCCTATGCTATATCCACTGCGCAGGTCTGCAGATTAAACATATGCACTCTTTAACCCGTAGTTTCTGTCCTTTTCGCTATAAATTACTGTAATAATTGATCACCTACATTTAGGGGGACTTGGAAGCAGGGTAAGAAAAGTCTTCGTAAGGAGCACCTTTCCACTGTGAATTTATTAATGTCTGGTTGCTATTAAAAAAGATTCTGGGATTATAAAGACGTGGTTGATTGATAGGTGGAGATTCTTGTCGAAATGAATATGGCATAATCTGTCTCTACTGAGATGGATGATCTCAGAACGTGCATCAATAATTATCTTAACAAGAATTATAGGTGCCGTTGTCTCGACGGAAAAAAAGTAGGTTATAGAGCTAGAATTGAATTTACAGAAGCTATTAGTTCATTAAATATTATTATTATTATTATTATTATTATTATTAATAATAATAATAATAATAATAATAATAATAATAATAATAATAATAATAATAATAATAATAATAATAATAATAATATTGATCAGTACGATGGTTCATTTTGTTTATGCAGTTTTATTAGTATAATAAGCTGCTTGGTAAAAAGTTCATTTTAAATTTATAAGCACTTCTGACTTTTTTTTTGCCTTTAGATTCTAAAATCTTCTGTAAGCCAATCGTTCCTTTTCTCCTTTTCCATTCCGTTTGATCCGATTACTGGCTCATAAACCATGAGCTTGAATTTGGCTTAAACCGCAGAGGATATATAATTTCTGCTTTCTCATTCTGCAATGTGAATCTTGGCCATTGGCCAGACCCAATATGCATTTGGAAAGAACCAATTCTCAGACTAAATTTAACTCATTGATAGTTTATAAGCTTGATAAAAGAAAAAACTCATTGATGGTTTATCCCTTGTGCTTCTCCTAGGCACTAGGCATCTCCTGTCTCTTTTGTGTTTTTAGCTATTGATAATTTAGTTTTCTTGTTGAATTTCACTTATAGGTATACTCAAACACTCCTGCAGACTTTGATTTCAAACTTGAGAGGTTAGTTGTCACAGCTGAACATCCGAGCTTGTTATAGTGTAAAATTTTCCGTGTTTGCTTTAGTTGAAATGTTCTCACATTGTATTTGCAGCCTTGCCCAAGGCTTCAGGTCATTATCTGACTTTACAGAACACCTTGCTTCTTCTGTGGACATAGTTTTTCCTGTTATACATGGTCGTTTTGGTGAAGATGGTGGCATTCAGGTTTCTGTACTGAAACACTCAAGAACTTTCACACGTACTGATTGCTTTCTGATTTTGAAAGCTTAAACGACTTCTTTTTCTTATGTTTTCACATGTGTCTTGATTCATATTTTAGGAGCTATTGGAGCGATCGAATATTCCATTTGTTGGAACAGGGTCCACCCAATGTCAAAAAGCATTTGACAAAGTAAAATACCTGTCGCATCTACTTTATTTTTATTTTTCTGATCTGGCATGGAATTCTTATATCAGTTGAGACCAACTAGAATGTATGTATTGATTACACTATATATGCTGTTCGTTTGAGGAATGAATCCATTAATCTCAAAAATAACTTTTTATTCTCTTAAATTGTTTGGTTGTATTTCAACTCTAGTAATTCTTAATTTGAACCACAGTCCTATTCTGAAACCTTTGATCTTCATATTGATATTTTAGTTGATTTATGAGTGTGTTTAAGGTATATAAATTCATATTAAAATACTGGAAACCACATGCTAACGTACTAGATTGATCATGTCAGCAAGAAATATTTACTAGGATCGTCCATGGTGTAGCAGGCTGCTGTCCATAATGCATTATGCATCCAAACTTCTTTGATTAATAGATGATATTGACGCTTCTTTCAAATTTTCAACAGTATGATGCATCGGTGGAGCTTGACAGACAAGGTTTCGTGACTGTGCCTAATTTTCTCATACAGGTGTGATCTGTGTTTATTTGTGTTTCATCAAGGTCTTTTAGTTCTGCTTTGACCTTCTCTATCATTTGCTTTCTTCTGTTTGAAGTTTCCATATGCAGGCATATGTTACTACTGTTAAAAACGGTCTTCCAATTTATTTGTTTTTTTTTTGGTCCTATTTCCCAATTCAAACTGCATCTGCTAAGTTTGACATCATATTTCTTACAAAAGGCTTGAGCTTGTTATCTTATCTAGCTGAGGAATATTCACAACTCAGCTTGTTTCCGACTCCCCCTGATAATGATAATCTATCCTTATTTATGTTGAGACCGGGTAAATCTTCCTTTTTCTTCTCTAGATTATCCAATAAAGAGAAGAAGTACCTTTTGCTTCTCTATTCATTTTGTTCTTGGTTGGTTCACTTCCTACTCGACTGTTCCTGTTTTTACATCTACTTTCTGTGTTATAGTATTTATTTTCCTGTATTTTCCCTTGTTGATATGCAAGCCAATGCAACCTATCAAGAAGCTGCTTTCTTAAAATATCATTCTGGACATTCTGTTTTTCTAATACACCCAAGAAACAGAATTGTACACAAAACTAACTGTGTGGTCTGGTCCTGCTCTTAGGGAAGTGAAATGGATGAATCTGGACTGTCAAAGTGGTTTGACCAAAACCTACTAGACACTAAGTTGGGAAAAGTTGTGGTGAGCACTAAATGGAGCATTCATTTTGGTAGTTTTGCAGCACTCCTCATCCATTATTTACATTTCGAAGCCATACAAAATTGCAGGTAAAGCCAACAAGAGCAGGATCAAGCATTGGAGTTAGTGTTGCCTATGGTGTCACTGATTCTCTGCAAAAAGCTAACACAATTATTTCTGAGGTAATCTCTTTCTTCTCCGTGCCATTCTTCTTTTTAGTTTTTTTAAGTTTGTTATATTGTATCTCTTGAAAAGCATTGGTTTTGATGCTGTATTTGATGAAACTGGAAATTTAAGTCCTTTAAATGCTAGGTCGCAGTTTGTATTCAGGCATATATTCAATGAACCATTTTTCATTACTTTGGCAGGGGATTGATGACAAAGTTCTTGTTGAAATTTTCCTTGAAGGAGGTAGTGAATTTACAGCAATTGTCCTTGATGTAGGTTCTGGTTTTGATTGCCAGCCTGTTGTATTATTGCCAACAGAGGTATATAGATTCTTTACTCTCTTTTAGTATTAAGTTTATTACAGGTTTATAAATTCTCAAAAATGACGGTGAAAGCAACTAGTGCCTGGTTTGAACTTGCATGAGTACAGCAACTGTAGAGCTTCATTGTGCTGAGGTGTTAAGTTGCAGAGATATGAGATATCAGATAAATTAAACAAGAATTAGGAACATCTAACATTTCTTCCAGTTTAAATTGCTATTGTCTATTGAAGATTGATATTTGAAATGTAAGAAATGATGGGCACCAATTTAATCTATTATATACGCATTGCATAGGAAGATATCTTTAACTGCTTTCTGTATCTGTAAGTTTCTCATGCACTTTCATGTCGTCCCTGATTACAGCCAGAAATTGACACAAAATCTTGCATTGGTATGATGGAAAGCCAAATTTCCGTGAACTTTCTTTTATAAGGGTGATAATTGTCATTTTAGCAAAGTGATATTCTTTGGTTTCTCAAAGAAAAAACGAAAAAGAAAAAAAAAAGTGATACTCTTTGGTGGTCCATTATTGAGCTTATAAAGTTGAATTTTGATACCGATCCTTTTCAGCTCTGGAAGTGTGCAAGATTAGGAAGTACTTATTTAAAGTGGCTCATCATGTATTTAGTGCGGAACAATTAGTATTCTCACATTTAAGCAATGTTAGAGCAGAAGTTACTGACAGTCTGCCGCTGCTTGCTTTTGCGGGGCTATGCTAGTACGTCGAGAACTGGAACTTCATTAAGTTATCTTGAAGCATAGAGGGCATAACTTTTTTTTTCAGTTCCCTAATTAATTGTTAACGTTTTCTCATGTACAAAGGATCCAGTGCTGAAAAGATTATTCATACAAAATGTGGTTATTGGAAATAAATTTGTTGAAACCGTGTTTTGCTATTAAATCGGCAAGGAACAACAAGGCTATTTACTGTCATCATGGTTGATGTTTTGCTTCATGTAACACCAATTATGGACCACTGCTTATTAAGGATTGTGTAGGTCAATGAGTAGATCCTTATGTTTGATTATCATTAATGAAAGAGTTAAGAGAAAGTGTTTTCTTTCTGCCTTTTTTCTCACAAGATTTCTGATGAAATTTAGTCAATAGCTATAGCAATGAATTTCTCAACTTTCTTTATGCTCTATGTGTTTAATGTCCACCATGTTCAGGTGGAGCTGCAATCACATGGCACTGTTGATGTTAGGGAGAAAGACGCTATATTTAACTATCGACGGAAGTATCTCCCTACTCGGCAGGTAGTGTAAATTTTCTGGCTGATGGAATGTGCACCTAAAACTCTAGGGACATGTTTTACTGTTCTTTGTTTCTTTCCTTTTTCCTTTCATTTTTAAGCATAATGATGACATCCTCAATGTAATTGATAATAGCATGGCATTGAACACATAAGTAAATGCGTTTCATATCTCTTGTTCATTCATTTTACATCCCATAGTTAAGGTTGTTTCTACCCTAAATAAACACAACTTTACTAGGTTTTGACAAATATCGAAAGATTGGTGATACAGAGGTCCTTTGCTTTTGTTTAATTTGCTGGCATGCTTTTCTGATTTAAATCTCTCATGTCCTATCTCAAAGCTCAAAATGTACTTACAGATTTCTTCTTGCTTATATTAATCTAAACAGTACGGCAATTATTGCAGGTTGCTTATCACACTCCACCTAGATTCTCTGTGGATGTGATTTCAAAGATACGTGAAGGGGCGTCATTACTATTTCAGCGGCTTGGCTTGCGTGATTTTGCTCGAATTGATGGCTGGTTTTTGCCGCCTTCTATGAAAGCTTCCTCTTTTGCAGGAAACAAATTTGGAAGGACTGATTCTGGCACAGTTATATTCACTGATATCAACTTGGTGAGATAGCTTACTGACTGTTCCTGTATTTTCTCATCAGTATTTATGCTTGAACTGTTATGTACCTTCTTCTCTCCAGATCAGTGGAATGGAGCAAACGAGTTTCCTATTTCAGCAAGCGTCAAAGGTACTCCCAATACTGGTCCTTGGTTTATTGCTGATGAACATTACGCGAAATTTCCAGCCTGCTTCAGTATAGGCCCGTCGATCTATAATCTTGTGGTGTCATTTTATCTGTAAAACATGTGGTATCATGAAACTTTTCATGCTATAGGTGTCTGTACAGACCATAAGAAAGTCCATTTGGCGAATTGCCCTTTCCTCTAGAAGAATGTCCATCTGGCGTAAATTTTGTGTGCTCAATATCTTGAATAAAAAAGAAAGTGGTATGCTGTTATGAGGTCTCATCTGGAACAAATCTGTACTATCGGTATGCTGTGCTCAATATGGAAGTTCTGATTTGTGAACAGTATCCTATCCTTCCCCTCAATCAAACATGCAAACACTATTAGAACCCTTAAAAAGAAAAGCAGGGGATAATAAAATTCCTTGTGATTATACGGTCCATTTGAGTAACTTGATATTTACCGGTATCACAACTTCTAGTGGAGGTATTATACATGTTTCCTATAAATTAGCTAGCTCCAGTCTTGTTGAATGTAATGAGTTCGTGCATATCTTTCCATGTCAGGTTGGATTTTCACACTCAAATATTCTCCGGACCATCATCCAACATGCTTGCTTGCGGTTTCCAGCTCTTTTGTCACATAATATCATATCAAGTCCCTCGAGAAGGAGATCAAAATCTGCATCAGTAACTGAAGCATTTATTAAACAACATAAGAAAGTTTATGTCATCTTTGGTGGTGACACCTCTGAACGCCAAGTATCTCTTATGAGCGGAACCAATGTTTGGCTGAATCTAAGAGCATCTGATGATGTAAGTTTTCGTGTCTACCAGACTAATGAATCTTCTATTCTGAACATAATACTGTGACTCAGGGACTAAATCCTTTTTTTTGGTAATACGTAAAAGACAATTATTGATTATTGGAATGGAATGGGTCCGAATAATGTGGAATGGAGGTAGAGGATTCATATAGCTGGACCCCGACTAGTTTGGGATTTAGGCATAGTTACATTTATTTTCATATGGTAATTTTTTTATGTCTCGAGCAATCCTCGCTTGTTGCCTCAGGGACTGATTCTTCAGTTTGTTTAGTATTATTGATTGCTGAATGGCTAACTTTATAGAGGCAAATGACACTACCAGAAGCTTTAGAAATTGTCTTATTTCAGTTAATGAATTATGAGTTGATCGTTTCCATTACCTTTAATTCATGGCTTTCTTTACTATGTTTGGGTCAGTCCTCTTGCTCAGGTGTTGCTGAAATTCCCAACGCTGCCATCTTGATTTAATTTGTAGGCTTGGGGGAAACTAAGTGCTAGAAATTTACATTCAAAATCATGTCCGGTTGTCTTCTATCTGACCAGCACTTGAAACTGTCTTTACATTGGTTGGTTGGAGTTCTGATGATCCCTGCGGTTTTCAAGTAGTGTTCAACTGAATATGTATTAATCAATTTTCGATTGATTGGTCTGAGGTTATTGACAAAAAAGATGTGTCTAAGGCACTTCATTTATTTTTGCCCAAGTCACTTCTTTTTTGTCTATAGCTGGTGTTCTATGCAGGCATGGGAAAGAGGGTTCTTAGTTATTAGTTCAGGTGTAGGTGTCAGCAGATAGTGACATAACAATCGGTTTTATTATAAAATTTTGTTACTGTTTCATCTGTCCATGGTGCCTGTCCTGTCTATGCCTGGAGTTTAATCTGTTCTCCCCCAGAGGAAATCCATATGTTAAATTGGTTGCCATCAAGTGTTGAGATGGCCGAGTTGGTCTAAGGTGCCACATTAAGGTTCTGGTCCAAAAGGGCATGGGTTCAAATCCCACTCTCAACACTAAACTTTACTCCTCTTGTGGGATTACACTGGGTTTGTTGTTGTTGTTGTAAATTGGTTGCCATAATTTTATATGCGGTACTATAACAAAGATCAGATGTGTTTAGTTAGAAGGAAATGATGGAAAAGATCTCTTGCCTTTGGTAATAGTTAGTACAAGAGTACAACTTCCTTGTATTCTTGGTCGTTATATGTTGCTTTCTCTCACTTCGTTTGCAGTTTAATTTGTGATCTTTTTTTTTCAGTTGTTCACAAATTTATCCTGGCAATACTATGATGTGGCAATTTTGCTGTTTGCAGCTTGAAGTGACGCCGTGCTTGCTTGCCCCTGCAACGAGCTATTCTGATGTTTCAGACTTCAGTAAACATGAAGTAGATAAGAAGTCTAAGACAGTATGGACATTGCCGTAAGTGTATTTGCTATTGCAGTAGACTGCAAGTGGATTGCGTATCTTATGGCCTACTTTACTCATCCTTTTTACTTTTCTGGTCGCAACTGTCAGCTAAACTTCTTTGAACTAGAATCCAACTTAGTTTGTGCTATGGCAACCTTAGGAGGATGTAAGGTTTTCATCCTCCTAGTCTTGAATATTATCTTAGTGCAAGTCAAACCCTTTTTCTTGGTGTACAGTTATTCCCTTTTGCTGAGACATACTACAGAAGAAGTCCTTGATGCGTGTCTAGAGGCAATTGAACCCAATCGGGCAGCTCTGACATCTCACTTGCGAAACCAGGTTATGGATGATCTCACAAGAGGTCTTAGAAAGCTCAGTTGGTTCAACGGATTTGATATATCTGATGAATTACCGAAGAAATTTTCCCTGGAGCAGTGGGTGAAGCTGGCTAAGGAATCTCACGCGACTGTTTTCATTGCAGGTCAGTAGATGAGTACATGATTATACCTTTTTGGCAACTGTTAAACCGCCTTAGTATGTGCTACTTCTGACATATTTATGTTTGCTTCAGTAATCTGCTACAAAATAAGTAGATAAAATAAAGGTCACGGGTTCAAGCCGTGGAAACAACCTCTTGCAAAAATGCAGGGTAAGGCTGCGTACAATAGACCCACGTGGTCCGGCCCTTCCCCGGACCCCGCGCATAGCGGGATCTTAGTGCACCGGGCCGCCCTTTTATAGTTCAGCTATATATTCATCCCCGGGAGAAACGAATAGGTTATAACCCTATCAACTTTCATTAGATGTTATCTTTTAATTTCTGGAAGTAATGATGCCATCGTGTTCCAATTGACAGTGCATGGAGGCATTGGAGAAGATGGCACACTTCAATCTTTACTAGAGGCCGAAGGGGTTCCCTATACAGGTCTGTATTGGATGTTACATTTGAAAGGAGTTCAAGTCAACTTGTAATCACTAATCTATAGCTGCTCTTTTGACATTCTTATAATGGAAGGTCCTGGCGTCATGGCTTCAAAAACATGTATGGACAAAGTTGCAACCTCTCTTGCTCTAAAACATGTGAGTTGACTAATCAATGTTCAGATTTTAACCGAGAAAGTATCATGTCTTTCTTCACCCCTTGCATCTTGTCCAGTGGATGGAATCAAATATCAGTCAGGTCATCGTCCAATTATGCTATTGTGCTTAGAAGAGCTCAGCTAATGACTAATGTTGCATTATTAGCTACAAAACAAGCATGTCATTGGCCACAGTCAAGATAACATTAAGTAACAGAACATCTTATGCATAGCCATACTGATATTACTTTCTCCCTTTTTATTAACCTGCACAAGTATTTCAATTAAGCTATTATTTCTAAAGATGAACATCGCTGTTCAGATAAAAGTTTGTTTTGGGTATGACGTACTTAAAGCAATTGAACTTAAATGAGAGCACTTCTGCCTCAACCATGTTTTGATTAGTTTAGAAAGATTCAGAGCAACAGGTGCTTAGACTACAGCCGTAAAAGCTGGACTCCAATGATATTTGTTTAATTCATGGATCAGTTGACTGATTTGCTACTCAAGCTCAATATGTCCTGTATTTTAGTGTGTGAGAAATATGACACGGGAAAATTATATTATTGATATTGACAATGATACAATGAGCCCCATACATATATAATACATATCCTACTACCACTATTAAATCCCAGCTGCAACATACATAAGAAGGTTATTGAAGTGCATGACCGTCTCATTTAAAAGCTTAAGCCATTAGAGAGAGCACACTTTTATTTACTTAATTATGTCTTCAACACGCTCCCTCACGTGCGGGCTTGATTCTTTTTGATGAGCCAAGTACGTGGAAATTCTTTTTGATATTGGGTGGTGGTGAGACTCGAACCCAGGACCTCTGCCTGCGCTGATACCATATTGAAGTGTGTAACTATCTCATCTAAAAGCTTAAGCTATTACAGGTACACTTTTATTTACTCAATTATGTCTTCAACAAAAGTTACCCACACTTCATAAAGGAGTATATACTGGGGGTTGAAACCAAGACTATAAAACCAAGGGCCTCGTCACTTAAGCTAGGCTTCATGCTCGAGTTATTTCTAATTAATTCGATATCTCTAATTTGAAACTTCTTCCACATGGGCTTCATCTGCATGTACGAATGTAGTCCACAAACTGGTTTTGCATGAACACCTATTAATGTCTATCCGTTGACAAGCATAAAAACTCTTTCGCTGGACAGCTGACAGACTTTGGAGTCCTTACAATAAATAAAGATGTGAGGAAGAAAGACGATCTGCTGAAAATGTCCATATCTGATCTCTGGCGTGACTTGAAGTCAAAACTTCACTGTGACACTTTATGTGTTAAACCAGCCAGAGATGGTTGCTCAACTGGTGTGGCCAGATTGTGGTAATCTTTTGTTCCTCTTCAATTCTGTTTTACCTAAGTCATATTAGATGCAAATCTAAGAAAATGCTTCCTGCTAAATTAACACTCTGCCTTATGCAGCTGTGAGGGGGACCTTGCCTTTTACATAAACGCACTTCAGGGTTGCTTACCTCGTATTCCTCCTAACAGCCTATCAAAGGTATATGTGGACTTCTCTGTTATTGCTCCTCATCTTAAAGCTTCTCTAAGTCACCGGCAGTATTTTATTTTCTCCAAAGCATTGTAATCAGAGTCCTTCAGTTCACAGTGTGTTCGATAGGACTGTGCTTGCTTTCATTATTTTTTAGCTGATAGACCACAGGTTTGCCATGTGCTGTTTTCCTTTAACCTGAATCATTTCTGGAAGTAGTTCTTTCATGATATAATTAATACCAGCTGCTGTAAGTATCATAAAAAGAGAACATGCTTAAGAGCTTGGTATTGAGGTAGGTAAACACAAAGCATAGTCAGTATAGGCCTGTAGTTGCAAAGTTAAAAAAAGATATATACTTGCATGACTCCACATAAATTTAATTTCAGCATGTATTGTGTAAGCATGTAGCCGGTTTTCCATTTCAAACAAAATGGAAAAATATGATATTTGTAGCTGAACCGCCTTATAAGGTAAAGTAATTCGAGCAATCTGCTGCTGTGATCATAAATTCTGTACTTGGCTTGTTGGAAATAAAACATGTCATCATGGTGTTGATGATTCAGACAAGGAATTAGGTGTATTTGCTGGATGAATATTACAGGTTGTTTGCCTATTAAATTGGATGACAATTACAACTTTTGACGGTAAACTCATAAAGTAGAACATAGATAAACTTTGAGCAGTTATATCCTGTTGCTCAATGTATAATGAGATTTTAGACCTGACACACATATATGGCTCTAAATTTTCCTTAAACTGTCTTCAAGGAGACTCAAAACAGTACAAAAGGCTCTTAATCAAGTTACTCGAACAACAAACTAAACATTTTTATCAAAGGTCAAGAAATTAGTCCTGTCTGGCTACAGCTGTCAATTCTTTCACTATATTTCTGCTTTTCAATTTCTAGCTTTTTAATTTTCCGGCTGTTCTGTGAACTTCTCCCACTACTGGTTATCCTTCTCATGTGAAATCTTTATTGCTTGATTGGCTTTATTTTTGCCTTTTTAATGTAATTTATTTCTCGGCAATTACCAATCTGTAATACTTTTAGCTCTGAACACCGGATCATATGATTCTAAGGATCCCTAAGATTAAATTGTATAATATATTTTTCTTGGTATCTTATACAGGCACATGGAATGATTGAGATGCCAAACCCTCCTCCAGAGCTCGTAATATTCGAACCTTTTGTTGAGACTGATGAGATAGTTGTTGCATCTAAATCCAGAAACAAGATTGCACACAATTTGCTCTGGAAAGGGGATAGTAGATGGGTAGAGGTCACCGTTGGTGTTGTAGGAAAACGTGGATCAATGCATTCATTGACTCCTAGTGTAACTGTGAAAGAATCTGGAGGCATATTATCACTGGAGGAGAAATTCCAAGGTATCTCTTCATTGATATCACATTTTCTAGTGTAGGTCATTCTATAGCTTCTGGTTATTTGGATATACCTGTTGCAAGATGTAACCACAATTCTATACTTGTAGCAAAAGATAAAAGAAAAGACAGCAGGTAGATGGTCTTGTCCCTATCATCTAGTTATATCGTTTTTTCCTTAGTCATAGGTTCGTTGAGTAGAACTTAGTGATTTTAGTTGAAACCATTAACTAATAAGCATTTTCTTGGGATACTGTGGATTCTTTCCTGTCAAATAATGACTAAGACATTACATGGTTCTGTCTATTTAAGTTTTAGGGCACACCTTGTACCTTATCAAATTCATGTGTCTGCAGGTGGAACTGGCATCAATCTGACTCCACCGCCACCATCTATTATGAGGTTTGTCACGAAGATTATTCATTTCTACCTTAAAGTAGTTCTTTACCAAGCCAGAAATTGTTCTTTGCAAAATAAACTTTTCTGGGTCTCAAAATTACCTACATATTTCTCACAATACTTTTTTTTTTCTCAATCAGTAGTTCCGCCTTGGAAAGGTGTAAAAAGCATATTGAACTTATTGCAAACACTCTACAATTAGAAGGATTTTCACGTATTGATGCATTTGTTCATGCTGACACTGGTGAGGTATGTTACTGTGGAGATTCTTCGAATTGATTGAAAAATACTTTATAATGTCATTAAGGAATGGTCTCTTTTCCAGCAAGTTGCAGTTCATTAGGTGCCTCTCGAGATATTGTGACATACTTGGTATGTTTAATTCTATGAGTGCACAGAAAACCACGGTGAAGAGTTTGTTATGTGATTTAGAAAGCTGGAGTACTCTAAACATTTCAAAGTATTCAGCGTGTTTGTAGGTCTCTTTTCTATGTGCCTTAGAACCAATTTGTTGTGCAGCCGATAAGTTTATATTTGAGTGGTCGAATATCCTGTCCCACTTTGCTCGTTTGAGGTTGAATTGGGGCCAAACTGAGCATTTTAGAGGCAATATTTTCTGTCAATCAATTCAGTGTTCCCGAGTAGAATTACGAAAGGGATATGCAGATAACAATTTTCAGATCCTTTATGAGATTTAATTGGAGTTGTCATTGATCTGTGGTTACAGGTGTTGATTATAGAAGTGAATACAGTTCCAGGAATGACTCCTTCCACTGTCTTGATTCATCAGGTGACATATTTGTTGCTTCTTCAACGATTACATAGTTTTGCAATTTGGAACGTAAGTCTATTCTATTTAAACGAAAGAACTCTATAGAAATTTAAAATTAGTGAGCAATGCAAATATTACATGCAAGTTCACTTCTGAAGAGATGGTGGAACCCCTAAATCTGCTGAAAACTGAATACCCTAAGTTTTAACCATTGTTATTATGGTGTTTATTGTATTCAGGCACTTGCAGAGCAACCTCCCCTATATCCGCAACAGTTCTTTCGCACGTTGCTTGATCTGGCATCGGAGAGATCCATGTGAAGAGTTCAGGGTGTGCATGGCTTTATTTCCTTGTTTGTATATGTTCTCCATCCATCCATTTCTTTTCCATGCTTTGGAAGTATGCCAATTGAAGGCTGTTTGTAAAATGTAGTGAAGGGGAACCTTTCCAGGATTGTGTTGTCTACCAAGTGTACGTGTTGAAGTTGAACTACACCAAATGCAGATCTCCCCTCTTGTTCTTCTAATAATCTGATGGTTGTTTCATATTTCCACTGTGTAATCGTCTTGTTTTCATTTTGGGGGTTTTTTCACTTTTAGCCCGCTCCAGAAACGATTTATATTCGGTAGCCGAAAAAGTGTATATAACATACATCATGTATACATATACAAGAAAATATACATTTTTCGGCTATTATTTTGAGAGCGGTTATACAGTCTCAATTTCCCGTGTAATGTTTGTTTCCCGTCTCAATGTGACTTAATCTTCTTCTTTTTTCATTTCCACTAGGCTTCAAGGGTTACAATTTCCCTTCAAAAATTAAAGTCGAATTCTTTTTATATTATAGTTGTGCATCTTTCCCTTCATTGAAATACGAGTGGGTGAAAGGAAGAAAAAAAGAAGTCTACATGAATCTAACCGGAATCAATTCCCTTCATTCACCGAAAAATCCGTCGACGCCATTGAAATTTGATCGTCCATAATTCCCTCTTGTTGTTTCTTTCAGCAGATCGCCGAGCAGTTTCCCGGTTCACCTTGCCGGAGCACACGGGTTCGGGAGGCAACAACATTCAGCGAATTGGGAAGCGTGTCCGGACATCCCGTCTATAATCCAGGTTCCATCTTTCTTGAATTGTATTTGCGCACATCTATTTACTGTTGCCTTGCCGACAATTTTTGTTTGTGTACACATCTATTAGTTTTGGTTGCCTTTCCGGTAACCCGTAGTTGGATTGATTGTTTTTGATAGACATCATTTGCTTGTTTTTATATCTTTTCTACTAGTGTTTTAAGCTTAAGGTTTCATTCATCCCTTTTTAATTCTTTGTTTGTATAGGGGTAGTTTCTTAGACGTGGTATATTCACTGTTCTAGTGCCTGCTCACGTTACTGTTCTCGTAGTAGCGCCTTTGAGTTGTATTTATCTCTCGGTTTCCTAGCTTGTAGTCCTTTGTTCCCGCTACTTGTTCATAACGGTAGTGTTTACCTGATATCTTTTGCTTATAGTGACAGTAGTGTACGATGTGAGAGTAAGGTCGTGTCCTCGGGTGGGGTTGGGGGTGGGGT
>ML279702.1:500-35859 GCA_005239495.1 Nicotiana undulata
GTACTAGTTCGCTGCAGTAGCCGGCGCAGTGTGGTAGCAGCATTTTCACGGGATTTCGAGGTAGCTGTCCAGCGTCCACAGCTTCTCCATTTCCCTTCCTTATTTAGTCTTAGCATTTGATTCAGAGACATATATTATAGTTTTAGCAGAGTTAGTTTATTTATTCTTAGATGCTCATGACTATTGACTCCAGTTCTTGGGAGGTTGTTTAGGTTAATATGGGAACGCTAATACTTAATTATATTAATTATGATGTGGTTGCTTTCTTATTATTAAATTGTGAACTATTATAATTGAACAAAAGCGCGGTAAGGTGATGGTTGGCTAGCCTAGTTCCACGATAGGCGCCATCACGACCTGTTAGGATTTGGGGTCGTGACACCACATAATTTGTGAAAGTCCGCACTATTACTCCGAGAGAAAGTTTTAAAGGACCTTCCATTTAGCACCTAAGATTGACTCTTGCAAATGTGGTCCACTCTAGGGTTGTTCATTTGGATCGGATATCCGAAATCCGAACCGATGCATTCAATTTCGGATTTCAGATTGTGTTTATTAAAACTTTGGATTTCGGATCGGATTCGGATTGGTATGCTTTAATCCGATCCGATCCGAAATCCGAAATTATTAGGCAATGTATAAATACTACACTTTAATTTCGGATAGTCAGTACTTCCTTTACATCTTCCTCCAAGTTATTACCTTTACAATTGCTAGATTTAGCTATATTGGCACCATAGTACTCTCATAATTGTATAAACATGAATTTTTCTTACTGCATTGCCTCTTTTACAACGAAAATATACATATTAGTTTGCAACTTTGAGACATAATAAAGATCCGAAATCCGATCAAAACTTTAAAATCCGAATCTGATCCGATATTATTCGGATCGGATTCGGATTGCATTTTCTAAAATCCAAAATCTGAATCCAAAATATGCTAAATCCGATCCGATCCGTGCACAGCCCTAGTCCACACACAAAATCTACGGCCGCACAAGAGCTTTTGCGGTCAACATTTCTTTTTTGCGGCCACAAATAAAAAGTGTGGTCCGCATTTATGTCCTGGATGATAAAACTTGGTCTACCATTTCTCATCAAACACTAATCCCTATAGCATACTTCAAATCAAGTTAAAAAAACAAATAATTTCTAACTAAAAGAGAAAAAAGGAAAAAGAACTTGGGTTGCCTCCCATGAAAAGTATTATTTAACATCGTGGTACAACAGAATGTCATAGCATCCTCAAGTGAAGTAGATAACCTCCACCACATGGCTCTCTCCAACTTTTCTCAAGAAGTGCTTCACCCGCTGACAATTGACTCGAAATATTTCATCTTTCTTGTTCTATAAGTCCAAGGCATTGTTTGGTGTCACACCAACAATTTCAAAAGGACCACTCCATTTTGACTTAAGCTTTCCGGGAAATATCCTCAACCTTGAATTGAATAATAATACTAGATAACCGAACTTGAACTCCTTGTTTCATATATACTTGTCATGAAGATATTTCATCTGTTTTTTTGTACAAGGACGAACTATCATATGCATTGTACCATAACTTATCTAATTCATTCAGGTGTATAACCTGCAAGTTAGTGGCTACATCCCAATCAATATTATGTTTCTTCCAGGCCCATGTTGCCATGTGCTCTAGTTCCATCAGAAGATGAAAAGCTTTCCAGAACACTAACCAATATGGGAGATTCCGATAGGTGTTTTGTAAGCCGTCATATAAGCCCATAGTACGTCATCAAGCTTCTTGGACCGATTCGTCTGATTTTCAATCACTGTCTTGGATAAAATACTCTTTATCTCCCTATTGGAGACTTCCACTTAACCACTAGCTCGTGAGTGATAATGAGTTGTCACCTTGTGAGTTACACCATACTTACTAAGCGAAGTGTTGAAAGCCTTGTTGAAAAAATGTGACCCCACATCACTTATGATTGCTCTCGGAGTACCAAATCTTGTAAAAGTATTCTTCTTCAAGAAATCCACTACATTTCTAGCTTCATTATTGGGGAAGACAACGACGTCAACCCATTTAGACACTTAATCCATCGGAACCAAATCTAGGTGTTTCCACAAGAACTCATAAAAGAGCCCATAAAATCAATACCTCAAACATCAAAAATATCAATCTATGAGATGGTTGTAAAGGGCATCTCAGGTTTCTTTGAAATTCCACCCGGACGTTAACATTCATCACATCTTTTCACCAACTCATTTGCATCCTTGTAGAGAGTAGGCCAATAGAAACCAAAACTTAGGACCTTAGCCTCCTTTCTCGCTCCATCATGATGATCACCATATGGTGAAGAATGACAATCCCTAATAATCTCACCTTGATCTTCCTCCGGCACACACCCTCTGGAGTTTCTTCCTTTGGTTTGAAGAAAACTCATCCATAATGATACCACTCACAAGGAAATTTTCCAAATCCACGAACCACGGTACCTCTTTTTGTTGAAAGTGCCAAATTTTTCTCATCAAGGAAAATGTCATTGATTTCATGGCCACTATATGGCCTCCCCTCCTCCTTCAAATGATACAAGTGGTCCGCCACTTGATTTTCATTTCCCTTCTTGTAAGTGAGGATTTTGACTAGTTATTAGCGCCTTTTAGCTTTTGTTTTAGTTAAAAGCATTGAATTGTGTTCCCAAAACTAATGAAATTTGCAAAATTGCAGGAATATTAGAAGTTGGACTCATGAGTAGAAATCCGACTCAAAAAGGGGTAGTCTAAACACAAGGCAATAAATGGCACAGAAGCTTATAAAGTGCGATCCGTAGAATTTCTCTACAGCCACAAACAACGAAGGAAAACCCAGCAGACCTTCTAGCAAATTGCGGACCACACATGAATTGTGCGGCTGCAAAAGAAGGGCTTGAGACCAAGATTAGAGAGTTGACAAAAGACCAAGTCCATATCTTCATGGAATTGCAATCCGCACAAGATTTGTGCTGTCGCAAAAGATTGACTTGCGGCTGCAATTATACTAGTGCGGCCGCAGAAGTAGTACCTTGCGACCGCAGACACAAAAGTGCGGATTGCAGAAATATTGCCTCGCGGGCGCAGTTCAGATTTGTGCGGCCGCAGAATCCCACCTCCTGCAAGATGAAGTATTGTGCGGACTACACATGGAATTGTGTGGCCGTAGAACCTCCCGGAGGGCATTTTTGTCTGAAATTTCTAGCCTTGTATAAATAGACGAGTTTCATAAAATTAGGTCAAGTTTTGACCTCAGCAAGTCCTGTAGCCATTTTTCTTTGCCTCTTTTGGAAGGTTTCTATATTCTGGAGTATTTTACTTACGATTTCATCGTTTTAACTTTACATTATGAGTTTAATTAGTATTTCTTCTTCTATTTCTTCAATTTCAAGCATGGGTATCTAGATGTTTACTAGAGTTGTGACTGAACCCTAGTGTGTAAACCTTTTGGGTATCTAATTTAGTGTTTGTTTATGATTGGGTGTCTATTATTTAGCCTTGTTCATGTTTTAATATTTGAAATTAATGGTTGCAAATATTTGTTCATGCCTATTTGACTTAGTCTCTACTTAAGAAAGAGAGACTTAGTCTAGTAATACTTGGATAATAAGAAATTGGGTCAATCGAGAGTTGATTAACCCAATTAAAGGGTTCAACCTAAAGATAGTAATAACCTGACTTGAGCTTTTATCAACCGCTTTGTTTGATACCCATTTGGACTTGAGAAGACCAAATTGGACAAAACCACTTTCTAACCAAGAGGTATTGATTGAGTAATGGAGAGTTGATAGCTATAATACACCCCTATCAACAAGAAAAGCATTAAGTTTTTCTCCTATTAGGCATACACCTAGGTAATCGTCACAACCCTAGGCTTTTTACCAATTTGAAAAACAACAAAAACAATTATCCTAGTTTTATTTCTTAATTTTGCAATCTTAGTTTTAAAATAGAAATAGAAACAAAACCCATTTATTGGAGGTGCAAACTAAGATAGTTCAATTTCACGCATTAGAGTATATACTCCTAACTCCCATCTAGATCCATATGGATCTGATCCTGACTCTTTGCTGGGTTACTATAATTGTAATCGACTATTTCATACCTTGTTTTGAGGTGTGAATTATGCGAGATAGTTTGATGTCAATAGAAAACTACTGCAACAAAAGCACCATCCCATCACCCTAGCTTTAGGTTCCTTCTTTCTCATAAGATTGTGAAGTGTCACATGATCCGTATGGATAATAACTTTGGCACCTATCAAGTTTGGGCAAAATTTCTCAATATAAAACACAATAGTAATGAGCTCTTTCTGCGTAACAGTATAATTGAATTGGGAACTATTCATGGTCTTACTAGCATAGTAAACTTGATGGAAAACTTTGCTGATATGTTTCCCCAAAACAGCCCCAACCGCAACATCACTTGCATTACACGTGAGCTCGAGCGACAAACTACAACTTGGAAGAGTTGTCAACTTGAGCTTCAATTGTTCAAACGCTCTCATACAATCATCGTTGAAATGAAACTTGGCATCCGTCTCAAGGAGCTTGCACAATGGTTTCACCACTTCAGAGAAATCTTTAATAAATCGCTGGTAGAAATCCGTGTGGCCCAAGAAACTCTGCTCACCCTTCATAGAGGTGGGGGCGAAAGCTTAGAAATAACTCAAATATTTGACTTGTCCACTTCAATACCATTCTTTGAAATCTTATGGCCAAGGAAAATTCCTTCCTCAACCATAAGATAACATTTCTCCCAACAGAGTACCAACTTTGTTTCCTCACATGTAGCCAACACTTTGTCAAAATTTGCAAGACAACCATCAAAAAAATCTCCAACCACTGAAAAGTCATTCGTGTAAGTATCAAGGTAGTCTCTTCACCATGTACCTAAAAATAGCCATCACACTTCGCTGAAAAGTTGTTAGTGAATTGCACAAACAAAAAGGCATATGTTTGAAAGCAAAAGTGTGATATGGACATGTGAAAGTTGTTTCCTATTGATCTTCTAGAGCAATAAGAATTTGGTTATAGCCCAAGTATCCATCGAGAAAACAATTGAAAGCATGGCCAACCAATTTATCAAGCATTTTATCCATGAAAGGAAGAGGAAAGTGATCCTTCCTTGTGACTTTGTTGAGCTTACGATAATCCATACAAACTCTTGAACTGGTAATTGTTCTTGTGGGAATCAACTCATTCTTATCATTGATAACAACCATCATCCCCCCTTATTTGGGACTCATTGAACCGGAGAAGTTCATGAATTATCGAAAATTGGGTAAACAACCCTGACATCCAACCACTTGACAATCTTCTTTTTGACTACCTCATGCATAGCCTTATAAAGCCTTTTTTTATGTTCAACGAACAGTTTGACACCCTCCTCATACTTTATCTTATGCATGCAAAATACAGGGCTTATACCTCGAATGTCCTCCAAAGTCCATCCAATAGCTTTCTTTATTTTTTGCAACACTGCCTATGTGGAATCAACCTACACGTTAGTCATACAAGAGGAAACAATAACCGGTAAAGTAGAACAAGGGCCAAGAAATTCATGCCGAAGGTGAGGTGGCAGTGGTTTAACTTCAAAGTAGGTGGCTCTTCAATAGAAGTCTTTGTAGGAGGAGTTTTCCTATTATCAAGATCCAAAGGTACCGGGGGTGCATAGTTGTAGGACCCCATTCCTTGCAAAGAGTTCACACATTCCATGAAACCATCCATCTCATCATCATCATCATCATCATCAAAGTTGAGCAAAACGGCTTCCAATATATCACCAATATTGATTGTAACACTTGTGTCATCAATAATTACACTGGTCACCAAGTCAACAAAAGTACACACTTCATTGCTATTCGGTTGACGCATAGACTTGCACACATGGAATACCACTTGTTCATCACCAACTCAGAAAGTGAGTTCTACGGCTTCCACATCATAAAGGGCCTTACCCATATCAAGGATAGGCCTCTCAAGAATTATAGGCAATTTATAATTAACCTCGCAATCTAGAATAACAAAGTCCACCAGAAGAATAAACTTATCAACTCGGGCCAACACATCCTCAATCACTCTCAATGGACTCTTCATGGTACGATTGACCATCTGCAACCTCATAGATGTGGGTCTCGGTTTCCCAATAACTAAATGTTGAAACTCAGTAGGGAATCAAACTGATACTCGCCCCAAGATCATAAAGACCTTTAGCAATATTAGCATTTCCAATCGTACAAAGAATCGTGAAAGCACCGGGATCCTCCAAATTAGGAGCCATGGAATGAACAATTGCACTCACTTTATGAGTAACTTTGATAGTTTCAAAAGTCATCGACCTCTTCTTGGTCATAAGATATTTCATAAACTTGACATAATCGAGCATTTGTTCAAAAGTTTATACCAATTGCACATTAATAAAGAGACCTTTTATCATTTGAATAAACTTCTTAAATTGATTTTCACCATTTTTCTTAGCAAGCCTCTGAGGATAGGTGGAGGCTTTGACAAGGGTGCGTTATCCTTTTGCACTATCGGTTCTGGTATGTTAATAATGTGTTCTCTAGATGGGTTCACCTCTTCTTTGGTCTCCTCCACACTATCATCAATATCAATCCAGATATTATCATGTACTTGAACATTATTATGTTGGATTTCCTCCTCTTGGATCACTTGGTTATCATCCACAAGTTGCCTGTCATTTGAGGTGAATGCACTCCCTCCTCTTCTACTTCTTCAGATAACCGCCATGGAATGCCCCATTTTGTTACCACCCTTTGGGTTCACTACCGTGTCACTTGGTAATGCACCCTTAGGACGAGTATTAAGAGCATGAGATATTTTCCCCATTTGAACTTCAAGATTATGTATTGATGTGGTATGCGAGGCAAGTTTGGGCATCCAAATCCGTATTCTTCTCCATCATTTGTTTGAACATGCTCTCAATACGGCCCATTTAAATATTTTACGAACTTGAACCATGGGAAGGATAAGTAGGTGTGTTGCTTGATTGTTGGTACATTGGGGACCTTTGAAAATTCGATCCACGATTTCCATGATTGTTATTGTTTCCCCAATATACTTGATTGTTGTTCCCCAATAACATTGTCGCCGCCTTCCCTTCTTCCTTCTACACGACAAACATCGCCGGGCAGCCCCACCACAAAAAACCAGTCGCTCACTGAAACATAACAAAACTTAGAGTTAGAAATCATCGTCCACCTCGAAATCAATCTGAAAACCCCATGAAAAAGACTGCCATGTAAAACCTCACCCATCACCCCATCCTTTCTTTGAATGCTGCGGCTGTCGTTGCTCACCAGTCGCCGCCGGACTCGACCACCGGCTGCAGAACAACGGTGGACCCCTCAGAGAAAAGGGAGTCTTTGTTTCGGCAAGCTCATCGAGTTCCGTCGCTTGAGTCAACGTCGAGTGTTTGAGATCGAGATCCGATCCTGTGCTTTGTTCGATTTTGAAATGCAATCACATTCGAGGCAAAATTATTAAATACAAAAGGTTCATTTCTTTCTTATTCTTTGGATATTGAACTGTTATTCTAGTATTTGTCTTCACTCTGTTGCGATAAATGTCGGACTAATTCTTTGTTGCTCTATTTTTGCATAATGTTTTAACATGTACCAACATTGTTTTGTGAATAGTTGCGTCAATATTGTTTTCATAAGAAAAGATATATTGTTTGGGTAATAACTTGGTTGTTTTCGGTCAAAGATTTGGTCCATTCCTTTTCACTGTTATTTTTAAATAAGTTATGCTAAGAGGGCCGTGATATTTTCTCCATTGTTTGGTTGTATTTTTCTTGGGTTTAATTCAACAGATGATGAATTAGTATTTGGTAGGCCTATTTCCTAAAGCTGTTAATTTCTATCTTTTAATTACTCTAATCATGTTGATATTGTCTCGGCGAATCCTATTATAGTTTGTTTGTCTGGTTAAGTTGAATTAGTAGATGTTATTAATCAGGTTTCGTTTGATTTTTTTTCTTGTCAAAATTAAAAATAGTGACGAAGGAGAAAGACAACAAACCCAAATGTAAGTTACTAATTAGTGAACATCGTATCTTTCTTTAGGCACGTGTAATAATAAATTATCGTGATTATGGGTTCACGTGGCATAGTTATGATACCTTAATCAAAATTCGGGGGTGCATTTAATGTGACCCGACCATAACTTCGGATAATAATTAAAATAAACATGTCGCAAATCTCGGGTGCATTTCATGTGGCGCTGTTCGCAACATGTTCTAAAACGACAAGTGTACAACATCGTGACTTGTTTTAAAATAATTTCATAAATAATTAAAAGAGATAAAAAAGGTTAAAATGCACAATAGGTTTAAAACACATAATTAATCAGCTAATTAGGCCAATTATTAATAGTTAAGCGACCGTGCTAGAACCACGGAATTCGGGAGTGCCTAACACCTTCTCCCGGGTTAACAGAATTCCTTACCCGGTCTTCTAGTTTTCGCATATTTTTAAACGGAGTCAAATTTCTCGATTTGGAATTCTAAAAAATAAACCGGTGACTTGGGACACCATAAATTATCCCAAGTAGCGACTCTGAAAAATAAATAAATAATCTCATTTCAATTATTGTCACTTTAATTGGAAAAACTCCCTTATCCACCCTTACCGGGAGGACAAAGGAGGTGTGACACAAAGGTCCTGTGATGACCCAAAAGGTCATCTTATGTAAATTTAATTATGACTGTGTTCCGAAGCCCCGAAAGCCACTGTTAATCTCACCTCAATGTGCGTGCGCATCCTGGACGAGTAGCCGGGAAGCCTTTATGTGAAAACTTGATAAAGAGTTGAATTTATGATAATTAATTGAATAAAATTGACTTTGGTCAATATTTTTGGTAAACGGACCCAGACCCGTGATCTGGCGGTCCCGGAAGGTCCGTAGGAAAATATGGGACTTGGGCGTATGCCCGGAATCGAATTCCGAGGACCCAAGTCCGAGAAATGAATTGTTAAAGAAAATTGTTTTCTGAAAATAATAAAGGCTTATGAAAATAAACCTCGATGTGAAACTTGTGTTGCCGGGCCCGTATTATGGTTTCAGAGCCCGAAACATATTCAATATGTGTTATTTAAGTTATCTGAGAAATTTGGTAATAAACAGACTTGATTTGACGGGTTTCGGATCAAAAATAGGAAATTTAGAGTTAATGAAGTTTTGAGGATTTTCATAGAATTTGAAATTTGGTTTGGAATGTGATTTTATGTTAGCGAGGTCCGAATGAAATTCCGAGATCGGGAATGGTTCCGTTATGTTATTTATGACTTGTTTGCAAAATTTGAAGTCATTCCGAGTAGTATAGGCCGGTTCGGCGCATTGAAATGAATTCTAAAATCTTAAGTTCTTAAGCTTGATTCAATTTGGTTTTGGGGTTGAATTCTGAGTTTCGTTCTTGTTTTTCACGTTTCAGAAGTTCGAGTGAGTCCGTATCATGAATACAGACTTGTCGGTGCTTTTGGACGGGGTCCCGAGGGGCTCAGGTGAGTTTTGGACCCCCGGGAGCTAAGTTAAAACAACCAGATTTTTGTTGTCTGGTTTCCTTCTTCGCGATCACAGAAGGTGGGTCGCGATCGCGGAGAAGGAATTTGGCTGGGCTGCTGATTGTTCTTCGTGATCGCAGAAGGTTGGGCCCTTGGCATTCACGATCGCATCCCAGTCTTCGCGATCACGGAAGGCTGGACTCCATGCCTTCGCGATCGCATAGTATCAAGTCACGGCCAGGCACAGTTACTCTTCGCGATCGCAGGACCTCTGCCGTGATCGCAGAGGTCTGGCCAGTTGGCCTTCGCGATCGCAGGGCCCTTGTCAGGATCGCAGTGAAGGAATACCTGTGCAGTTTTATTAAATCCGGGACTTAGCCTGTTTCCTCAATTTTCATCTTCCTCCTCAAGTCTTTAAATAGCTCTTCAAGGAACCTTCAACCATTGTTATTGAGGTAAGTAAATTTCATGGTTTTACTAGTTTCAAACATCAATTCCTAGTTAAATTCCCTACTAAATTATCAAAAATCATGGAATTAGGTGGTAATTTTAGGGCTCTTGAGGATTTTGTGATTTTCCGTTTTAGGCCATGAATTCAAGTAGAAATCACACCTTAATGATCCTTAGGCTATGGGTGAGTGATCCCTTCGAGAATTTTCGGAATTTGAACATGCGGGACCGGGGTTGGAATTTGGGAATTCTTCAAGAATAGCGATTTTATTGAATAACTAAGATAACTTCCCACATTGTGCATGCATTGATTTAATTGTACCCCTTTTTGGCTAGTTGCGAGTCCTCGGGTATAGAGTTCAGAGTTTCGAGCGCAATTGTTGTCCAAAAGGTAGATTCGACACGAGGTGAGTCTCCTTTCCAACCTTGTAAGAGGGAATTGTCCCCATAGGTGATGTATATGCTATGTGTAAATTGTTTGGGGGCTACGTACGCACCAAGTGACAAGAGTTCGTACATAGCGTCTATCATTGTTACGTCCGGGTAGTTAAGCCCACATCATGTCTTATATGCTTCCTTGTAATGCTTTATATGATTCATTGTGACGCCATATGTACTATGAGATCATGTTTTGTATAGTATTGTTCCTCTGAGGCTTTATGGAAATTGTTGAATTGAAAGGAATTTGTTATGGAAATTAAGTTTTATAAGATATTGAGTGTGCATGTGATCGATTCGCAATTAACATTCTGCGAGCGATGTGTGATTTCCCCCACTCTTATGGGAGCGGGCCGTACGCCACGGAGGATTGAAAGGTGCACTTTTGGGACGGGCCGGTCGATCCCCGGCAGTGCACAGAGATGATATAATTAAGAATGCACTCTTGGTACGGGCCGTTTGATCCTCGGCACTGCATGAACAAAGTTGTACTATGTTATGATATGGTTACATTGAAAGACGCACTTTTGGGACAGGTCGATCGATCCTCGGCAGTGCGTAGATATGATTATGGTAAGCATACACTTTTGGGACGGGCCGGTCGATCCCCGACAGTGCATAGCTATTTTTTTTCTTATGACTCCGGCCGGTTGTCTTATTCCTGTGTGCGCATGATTTTTTTCTTATGACTCATGCTGCACTTCTGTACTTAACTGTACAGGTTCTGAGGCTGGTGCATCTGGTTATCAGACCGGATCTTGATCTTGACCGTAGCGGACTTGACTTCACGGTGAGCTTCTTCCTCTGGTGATCCCTAACAGCACCATGGAGTTTCATTTTTTTTGTTTCCCGTCTATTCATGCAGACAGCGGGATTGTATATATTATTATCCTATGTATATTCCGTTAGTATGCCCATGACACTCGTGACACTAGTTCCTGGCACACACGTAGTGTATATTTTGGGATTGGGGTTGTATATGCATACATATGCTTTATATTGGCCATGTATTGTTATGATTTTATTTTCATATCAAGTTATCATCATGTTTAATTATTTTAAATTGGTAAAAATTGACTTGTTTAATCAAATGGGAAGGTTAACACCTAGTGTAATTCATATTGGCTTGCCTAAACCCGTCGTTGGGCGCCATCACGACCCGGATTAGGATTCTGGGTCGTGACAACGTGGTATCAGAGCCCTAGGTTCACGTAAGTCTCACGAGTCATGGGCAGGCCCAGTAGAGTCTTGCATATCGGTACGGAGACATCTGTACTTATCTTCAAGAGGCTTTGGGGTGTTAGGAAACTTCATTTTATTCATATCCTGTCGTGCAATCTATGATGTACTCAAACTTATTCTTCTATTTTCTCACAGATGGTGAGGACGCGTGCATCCGATGTTTCTGGTCCGGGAGATGTCGTTGCCCCCGCCGTCCGAGGTCAGGGTAGAGGCAGGGGTAGAGCACCTACTCGAGGTAGGGGACGAGGGCGTCCCAGTGCTATACCAGTGGCACCACCAGAGGACCCTATTATGGAGGAGCAGGATGAGGTGCGTCCAATAGCACCTGCTCCAGTGGATTTCATGACGGGGCCAGGCTTCCAAGAGGTCATGGGCCGTATGCTAAGATTCATGGACACTATGTCCCAGGCTGGTTTATTTCCAGTCGACCCTGGTACTTCTCAGGCGGGAGGGGGAGTCCAGACCCCTACTGCTCAAGCCACAGGTCAGGCAGTAGCAGCACATCATACCCCAGGCACACCGCCCGTGGGTGGGGTTCAGCCCGTAGTAGCAGCCCCAGAACCCAGGCCAGTTGCAGAGGGTGACTAGCAGAAAATGTTGGATAGATGGATCCGACTTCGCCCTCCAGTATTCGGGGGTGAGCGGGGTGAGGATGCTCAGGATTTCATCGATAGGTGCAGGGACAGACTACACAACATGAGGATTTTGGAGTCCCACGGAGTGGATTTCAGCACATTTCAGTTGGAGGGCAGAGCTCACAGGTGGTGGCAGTCATATATTCTCAGCAGGCCAGCAGATTCTCCTTCTGTCACTTGGGATCAGTTCGTGCAGGTGTTTCTAGACAGATATATTCCACCCTATGAGAGGGAAGAGTTACGACGTCAGTTTAAGCAGCTAGAGCAGGGGCAGATGACAGTGACAGATTATGAGGCCAGATTCTCAGAGTTGTCACGCCATGCACTTATGATATTGCCTACTGATGCCAAGAGAGTGCGGCGGTTTGTGTCCGGGTTGCATTCACATATTAGGGCCACCATGGCCCGAGAGGTGGAGATGGGTACTCCTTACCAGCTTGTAGTGGAGATAGCTCGACGGATTGAGGGGTATCGGTTGAGGAGTAGGGAACAGGGTCAGCAGGGTTAGCGGGACAAGAGGGCTAGGTTCTGAGGGGATTTCAGGGATGCTCCGGCTAGGAGCAGAAGTCAGTTTGGGGGTGGTCAGCCCAGCAGGCTTCCATATTCAGCACCTCCACTACCTCCTCGGGGTGGTCCAGCGAGGCCTCAGTTCAGTGCCATGCCAGATCATTCCTATCGTCATCCAGCCACTCAGGGTTCACCCAGTGGTTACTACAGTCGCCAGAGATCCTCCGGTTCTTATTTCAGTGCTATGCCCGAGGTTCAACATCGCTTCCTGGCTATTTAGGGGTCTTACTCTTCGGAGCAGCATGCTATGGTACCTAGAGGTTGCTTTGAGTGTGGAGATCTAGGTCATTTGCAGAGACAGTGTCCCAGGCTTCGGGGCAAGGCAGTGCAGCAGGCTTATCAGCCTATGGGTCCGGCACCAGCAGTCCGGCCACCTAGAGGTGGAGGACAAGTCGGCAGGTCGTCCTAGAGGGGGAGACCGGTCAGGGGGAGGCCAGTTAGTTCCCGTTCACTCTGGGGGAAGTTCAGTCTTCAGGAGCCTCAGCCAGATTTTATGCCATTCCGTCCAGATCAGATGCAGTGGCCTCAGACGTCGTAATCACAGGTATTATCTCAGTATGTGGTAGAGAGGCTTCGGTACTATTTGATCCAGGATCCATGTATTCATATGTTTCAATACTATTTGCTCATTTTCTAGATGTTCCTCGTGAGTCCTTGGTTTCTCATATATATGTGTCCACTCCTGTGGGCGATTCTATGGTGGTAGATCGGATCTATCCGTCTTGTGTGATCACTTTCTGCAGTTTCGATACTAGAGCAGATCTTTTATTGCTGGATATGATTGATTTTGAGGTTATCCTAGGCATGGATTGGCTATCTTCTTATCATGTTGTGTTAGATTGCCATGCCAAGACAGTCACTTTAGTCATGCCTGAGTCGCCTAGGCTAGAGTAGAGAGGTTCTTTAGTTAGTGCATCCAGCCGAGTCATTTCCTTCATGAAGGCTCGGCATATGGTCGAGAAGGGTTGTTTGGCTTACCTTGCTTATGTGCGGGACACCACCGCCGAGTCTTCGACCATTGATTCAGTGCCGGTGGTACGAGAGTTTTCAGACGTATTTCCTTTAGATCTTCCAAGCATGCCTCCAGATCGAGATATTGATTTCTGTATTGATTTAGCTCCAGATACTCGGCCTATTTCCATTCCCCCGAATCGTATGGCTCCTAAGGAGTTGAAAGAGTTAAAGGAGCAACTTGAGGAGTTGTTGGATAAGGGGTTCATCCGGCCGAGTGTGTCGTCGTGGGGTGCTCCAGTCCTATTTGTGAAGAAGAAGGATGGGTTTATGCGGATGTGTATTGATTACCGCCAGATGAATAAGGTTACTATTAAGAATAAGTATCCTCTGTCGCGCATCGATGATTTACTAGACAAGTTGCAGGGTGCTCGTGTGTTTTCCAAGGTTGATTTGAGATCGGGTTATCATCAGTTGAAGGTTCGGGCTTCAGATGTTCCGAAGACTGCATTTCGTATCCGATATGGCCATTATGAGTTCTTGGTGATGTCATTTGGTTTAACTAATGCCCCAGCCGCATTCATGGAATTGATGAATAGGGTATTCAGGCCGTATATTGATTCCTTCGTCATCGTCTTCATTGATGACATCTTGATTTATTCGCGGATCCTGGGTGAGCATGAGAAGCATTTGAGAGTTGTGCTCCAGACCTTGCGGGAACAGAAGTTGTATGCTAAGTTTTCCAAGTGCGAGTTCTGGTTAGATTCCGTGGCATTTTTGGGGCATGTGGTATCCGGAGAAGGTATCAAGGTTGATCCTCAGAAGATTGAGGCGGTTTAGAGTTGGCCGCATCCTACTTCAGCTACAGAGATTAGGAGTTTCTTGGGCCTAGCAGGATACTATCGCCGATTCGTGGAAGGATTCTCTTCTATTGTAGCTCCATTGACCAGATTGACTCAGAAGAGTACCCCGTTTCGGTGGTCCGACGAGTGTGAGGCGAGCTTTCAGAAGCTCAAGTCAGCTTTGACCTCGGCACCAGTTCTGACATTGCCTTCCGAGTATGGGATGTATACTGTGTATTGCAACACTTCACGCGTCGGGTTAGGATGTGTGTTAATGCAGGACGGGAGAGTTATTGCTTATGCTTCGCGTCAGCTGAAGGCTCATGAGAAGAATTATCATGTGCACGACCTGGAGTTGGCGACGATTGTTCATGCTTTAAAATTTTGGAGGCACTATTTGTATGGTGTGTCGTGTGAGGTCTACACTGACCACCGCATTTTGCAGCATTTTTTCAAGCAGAGGGACCTTAATTTGAGGCAGCGGAGATGGCTTGAGTTGTTAAAAAACTATGATCTCACTATTCTGTATCACCCGGGCATGGTGAATGTAGTAGTAGATGCTTTGAGCAGGAGGGCGGCGAGTATGGGTAGCTTGGCCTACATTGCAGCTAAGGAGAGACCTTTAGCCTTGGACATTCAGTCCTTGGCCAATGTCCTTGTTAGATTGGACCTTTCGGAGCCTCGTCGAGTTTTGGCTCATGTAGTTGCTCAGTCTTCATTGTTGGGGGAGATTAAGGCTCGACAATTTGATGATCCATGCCTTGCAGAGCTTCGGGATACGGTGGTCCAGGGCAGGCCAAGGAGGTTATTTTGGGCGAGGATGGTGTTTTGAGGCTCCAGGGCCGTTTATGTGTTCCTAATATTGATGGCCTGGGGAAGAGAATTCTAGAAGAGGCCCACAGTTCTCGGTATTATTTTCATCCGGGTGCGATGAAGATGTACCACGATTTGAAGCAGCACTACTGGTGGAGGCGAATGAAAAAGGATATAGTGCAGTATATGGCTAGGTGTCTGAATTGTCAGCAGGTCAAGTACGAGCACCAGAGGCCAGGAGGCTTGTTTCAGCATATGCCCATTCCTGAGTGGAAATGGGAGCGCATCACTATGGACTTCGTGGTTGGGCTGCCACGGACTTTGCGGAAGGTTGACGCGGTTTGGGTCATTGTGGATAGATTGACCAAATCGGCGCATTTCATTCCGGTGGCCACTACTTATACTACAGAGAGGCTGGCCTAGATTTATATTCGGGAGATAGTCCGGTTGCACGGTGTGCCGGTGTCTATAATATCAGATCAAGGTCTTCAGTTCACCTCGCACTTCTGGAGAGCATTGCACAATGAGATGGGCACTCAGACAGATCTCATCTCATCATTTCACCCTCAGACTGATGGTCAGTCAGAGCGTTCGGTTTAGATATTGGAGGATATGCTCAAGGCATGTGTGCTTGATTTTGGGGGTCAGTGGGACCAGTTCTTGCCTTTGGCGGAGTTTGCATACAAAAACAGTTATCTGTCCATCATCAATATGGCTCCATTCGAGGCTTTATATGGTCGGCGATGTCAGTCTCCTATCGGGTGGTTTGAGCCTGGCGTGGCCAAGTTATATGGCACGGATCTGGTGAGAGATGCTTTGGATAAGGTGAAGATTATTCAGGAGAGACTCCGCACAGCTCAGTCCAGATAGAAGATTACGCAGATCAGCGGGCGCGTGATGTAGAATTTATGGAGGGAGATAAGGTTATGTTGAAGTTTTCTCCGATGAAGGGCGTTATGAGATTTGGGAAGAAGCGCAAGCTGAGCCCCAGGTTTATAGGCCCTTTCGAGGTGTTGAGGCGAGTCGGGGAGGTTGCTTATAGCTCGCTTTACCTCCCGCCTTATCAGGAGTTCATCCGGTTTTTCATGTATCCATGCTCCGGAGATATCATGATGATTTCTCTCACGTGATTGATTTCAGCATTATTCAGTTAGATGAGAAGTTAGGCTTCGAGGAGGAGCCAATGTTATTATTGATAGGCAGGACCGCTAGTTGAGATCTAAGAGAGTTTCTGCCGTAAAGGTCCAGTGGAGGGGCCAACCAGTCGATGAGGCGAGTTGGGAGTCCGCGGAGGACATGTGGAGCAGGTATCCACAACTATTCAGCACTTCAGGTACGATTCTACGTCTGTTCGAGAAGGAACATTTGTTTTAGAGGGGGAGATTGTGATGACCCAAAAGGTCATCTTATGTAAATTTAATTATAACGGAGTTTCGAGGCCCCGAAAGCCTCTGTTCATCTCACCTCGATGTGCGTGTGCAGCTCGAGCGCACAGCCGGGAAGTCTTTATGTGGAAAATTGATAAAGAGTTGAACTTATGATAATTAATTGAATAAAGTTGACTTTTGTAAATATTTTTGGTAAACAGACCCGGACTCGTGATCCGGCAGTCCTAGAAGGTCCGTAGGAAAATATGGGACTTGGGCGTATGCCCGGAATCGAATTTCGAGGACCCAAGTCCAAGAAATGAATTTTTAAAGAAAATATTTTTTGAAAATAATAATGGCTTATGAAAATGAACCTCGAGGTGAAACCTGTGCTGACGGGCCCGTATTATGGTTCCGGAGCCCGGAACAGGTTCAATATGTATTATTTAAGTTATCTGGGAAATTTGGTAAGAGACAGACTTTATTTGACGGGTTTCGGATCAAAAATGGGAAATTTAGAGTTAATGAAGTTTTGAGGAATTTCATAGAATTTGAAATTTGGTTTGGAATGTGATTTTATGTTACCGAGGTTCGAATGAAATTCCAAGACCGGGAATGGTTCTGTTATGTCATTTATGACTTGTCTGCAAAATTTGAAGTCCTTCCGAGTAATATAGGCCGGTTCGGCGCATTGAAATGAATTCTAAAATCTTAAGTTCTTAAGCTTGATTCAATTTGGTTTTGGGGTTGAATTCTGAGTTTTGTTGTTGTTTTTCACGTTCCAGAAGTTCGAGCGAGTCCGTATCATGAATACAGACTTACCGGTGCTTTTGGACGGGGTCTCGAGGGGCTCGGGTGAGTTTTGGACCCCCGGGAGCTAAGTTGGAAAAACCAGATTTTTGCTGTCTGGTTTCCTTCTTTGCGATCGCAGAAGGTGGGTCGCGATCGCGGAGAAGGAATTTGGCTGGGCTTCTGATTGTTCTTCGCGATCGCGAAAGGTTGGGCCCTTGGCCTTCGCAATCGCATCCCAGTCTTCGCGATCACGGAAGGCTGGACTCCATGCCTTCGCGATCGCATAGTGTCAAGTCAGGGCCGAGCACAGTTACTCATCGCGATCGCAGGACCTCTGTCGCGATCGCAGAGGTCTGGCCAGTTGGCCTTCGCGATCGCAGGGCCCTTGTCGCGATCGTAGTGAAGGAATACCTGGGCAGTTTTATTAAATACGGGACATAGCCTATTTCCTCCATTTTCATCTTCCTCCTCAAGTCTTTAAAGAGATCTTCAAGGAACCTTCCACCACTGTTATTGAGGTAAGCAAATTCCATGGTTTTACTAGTTTCAAACATCAATTCCTAGTTAAATTCCCTACTAACTTATCAAAAATCATTGAATTAGGTAGTAATTTTAGGGCTCTTGAGGATTTTGTGATTTTCCGTTTTAGGCCATGAATTCAAGTAGAAATTACACCTTAATGATCCTTAGGCTATGGGTGAGTTATCCCTTCGAGAATTTTTGGAATTTGAACATGCGGGACCGGGGTTGGAATTTGGGAATTCTTCAAGAATAGCTATTTTATTGAATAACTAAGATAACTTCCCACATTGTGCATGCATTGATTTAATTGTACCCCTTTTTGGCTAGTTGCGAGTCCTCGAGTATAGAGTTCGGAGTTTCGGGAGCAATTGTGGTCCGAAGGGTAGATTCGACACGAGGTGAGTCTCCTTTTTAACCTTGTAAGAGGGAATTGTCCCCATAGGTGATGTATATGCTATGTGTAAATTGTTTGGGGGCTACTTACGCACCAAGTGACGAGAGTCCGTACGTAGCGTCTATCATTGTTACGTCCGGGTAGTTAAGCCCACATCATGTCTTATATGCTTCCTTGTAATGCCTTATATGCTTCCTTGTAATGATTTATATGATTCATTGTGACGCCATATGTACTATGAGATCATGTTTTGTATAGTATTGTTCCTCTGAGGCTTTATGGAAATATTTAAATTGAAAGGAATTTGTTATGGAAAGTAAGTTTTATAAGATATTGTGTGTGCATGTGACCGCTTCGCAATTTACATTCCGCGAGAGATGTGTGATTTCCCCAACTCTTATGGGAGCGGGCCGTACGCCACGGCGGATTGAAAGGTGCACTTTTGGGACGGGGTGGTCGATCCCCGGCAGTGCACAGAGATGATATAATTAAAAATGCACTCTTGGTACAACGCGTTCGATCCTCGGCAGTGCATGAACGAAGTTGTACTATGTTATGATATGGTTACATTGTAAGACGCACTTTTGGGACAGGTCGATCGATCCTCGGTAGTGCGTAGATATGATTATGGTTTGGGACGGGCCGGTTGATCCCCGACAGTGCATAGCTATTTATTTTCTTATGACTCCGGCCGGTTGTCTTATTCCTGTGTGCGCATGATTAGTTGGCATTGTTTCATGGATTTTGATTTGTATGAGATATTCTGAGGAAAAGAAAGTGGACATTGTTATTGTTCCTGTATTTTTCTTGGATTCCTGTGCTTTATACATAATTGCTACTCACTGTCTTACATGCCCACTGCTTTTATTTTACTATCGTTATATCATACTGTTGGACCTTAGTGAGTGTCAAGTCGACCTTTCGTCACTACTTCTTCGAGATTAGACGGGATACTCACTGGGTACATATTGATTTTAATATGTACTCATGTTGCACTTATGTACTTAACTGTACAGGTTTTGAGGCTGGTGCATCTGGTTATCAGACCAGATCTTGATAGTGACTGTAGCGGACTTGACTTAACGGTGAGCTGCTTCCTTTGGCGATCCCCAGCAGCACCATGGAGTTTCATTTACTTTTGTTTCCTGTCTATTCATGCAGACAACGGGATTGTATATATTATTATCCTATGTATATTCCATTAGTATGCCCATGACACTCGTGACACTAGTTCCTGGCACACACGTAGTGTATATTTTGGGATTGGGGTTGTATATGCATACATATGCTTTATATTGGCCATGTATTGTTATGATTTTATTTTCATTTCAAGCTATCATCATGTTTAATTGTTTTAAATTGGTAAAAATTGACTTGTTTAATCAAATGGGAAGGGTAACACCTAGTGTAATTCATATTGGCTTGCCTAACCCCGCCGTTGGGCGCCATCACGACCCGGATTAGGATTCTGGGTCGTGACAGGTCCACCACGACTGAACCATAGCACTTACTATCATTTGGCTAGCTCTGGCCACAACTTCACAATCCACAACCATGAAACAATTTGTTATTGAGAACTCCCAGTCTCGAAATCCATAACAACGAATCACCTTATCTGATCTCAACTCCACCGGCCGAATGTCTAACACATCTCTCATACACGATCATCCCACGAGGAATACTTCTATTATTCTTCCGTGCCACATAGAAAAGATCTAAATATCAGTAGTCACTCACACAGGCCAGCACTGCAATACCAATGAAGCATTTGTAAGTAAAAACACAATGCGCCTTCTGAAATGCACACTCTTCTCAGGAAATACCAAGTAGTAATAGCATCCACCTAGACATCTAAAATCGTCCATGTTGTCTAAGAATTCATGACCTTCCCTTAAAAACTGAATTGTTACCTTGCACATGCAAATCTCAATCCCACACAACACGCCGAATATGTCATGTCATTATAAGAAAAGCACAAGAATCTCATAATCAACTCTGAGTCAGAAGCAAACTACATACTCAATTAGCCAGTAACCTTCTAGTTGATCTCATCCTGGAGAAAATCACAACACACAAACATGTTCCTCACGCCAGCAGGAGATATACACCTCGAACCGTGGTAGAAACCATTGCGAACACTTTGAAAATCCATTTGCACAGAACCAAGCCATCAGAACTCACTATCTCTAACTCAACCAAGCCATGTTGGCCGCTAACCTAAGATTATTTCCACAAACACTTTTAGAGACTCACCACATCATAAGGACCCAAAGAACCAATTATTTCCATTATCGTGTTGATCCAAGCTATTACCAAGTTGTCCTATTTCTCCGAGCTCCCTTCAAATTGCCTTCAATTGGTACCTCTCCTTGCTAGAACACCATGATCCTTAAACAAAACTCACCCCCACGAACTCTAGCATAAAACCTGACCGCCCTAAGGCCCATAAACCACTAAATTCTCTCTAAAGCACCCCCAAAGTACCATAACCAAGATACCCACTTTGAAGAGACCTTCTGCGAATCCAAAGTTGTTTCTTTCACCTCCTTGATATTGAAGTGTATAATCCACAATGTTAGAGAAATGCCACAAGTCTCGACACCATCCAATGTAAATCTCAATTTCTGTCCATATACAAGATTTGAAAATTCCAAATTGCTACATATAAATCTTGAATCCATTAGAATCATTCTCGAGAGTCATCCACTCTACTCAGATCTCAATTGCACCGCCCAAACGAGCTGAACGACCTATGCCCTATTAGCACGACGACACCCAAAGAAGTAATCCCCACCTTAATGCAACCAAGCAAATTAACTCCATGCACACCACATCCTTCACGAATAACCCCTTAGTAATTCCATGATTACCAAATACCCATAAGGTGTAATTCAACCCGTATCCAGAAATTCCCTCACTCAAGTCATCCTCGAACTCAACCTCTGTAAGTCATAACTAATTCACAAGTATGCCTCCAACTGAAACAGATGCAACACATAACCATGCAACCAAATCATCAACAAAAGACTCCCCCACTTGACTCAAAGCCATAGAACAAAACAGTGGATAACTCACGATACCCATACTCTATTGCTGCCATAATCCAGCACCGAAGTTCAACTCAATCCTTCATAAGCTCATGTAACTCAAACCATCTAATACCTCAAATCCTATACAAATCTCGCATTCATCCTCGTGACGATCGAGGTAACTATCACTACCGATCCAAACTCAAATCATGCAAATATAACCCACTGGTATAAAAGGAAGCCTCCACACAACCTCATGAAATTTACACATTCGTAGATTACCTCGCAGGTTGTAACCCACCTGCTTACTCAAACAAATACCTCTTTCTACCCTTTCACAACCACAACTACTATGCAATCACTAAATCTTCTTGAGGTTGTACTCACCAAAAAGGCATGAGAACCTAATTCGTTCCACAGTTAAACAACATTCAAGATCCTCCAATACACTCATAACTCGAGACTGCACGTTAAATGAAGAAAAAATCAAACACCCAATAGTCATTTCTACATCTTAAGCAAACTCTTCTCATCACATTCAAACCATATGAACACATCTCGTAGTCACATCATACTCATCACATAGCCATCCATGCACAGTTGATACCGAGAGCTCACATACGCATAAGAATGTGTGGAAGCAATCAAATAGTTATGCTTCAAGCTGAATCAATGTCGCACGAAAAAGAGAGAAAGATGGAAAGTTTATCCTAAATGGCCTGCAGCCTCTCAAAATAGGAATGGACGTCATCATACCTATCCGCAAGACTCTACTAGACACTTGCTCATGACTTGTAGAACCGATGAACCTAGAGCTCTAATACCACCTTGTCACGACCCAAAATCCACCTAGTCATGATGGCACCTAAGCCAACCCGTTAGGTAAGCCAATTAATAACTATCCAAATTAATGAGATTTTTTTTTTCAAGAAAGAAGTGATAATACAACTGCCTTTATACAAAACTTCCCAACGACTGGCAATACGAATAATGAGTTTCTAAGATTAGAATTTACAAAGCTATTATAAAATAATGTCACACCCCAAAACCAAGGAGCGAAACCGGCGCTCAACCGAGTAAACTCGACTGAGCAAGCCTGTTAGGTTTCATTCTACCCAAACTAATTTATAAATAAATAGGAGATACATTCTATCAATCTTACTATATAAATATTTCATTAACTTCCATTTTTGTTTTCATTAGCAGCTTCAACCATACTATCATGAATATTACAATCTTTGTAGATATGTCGAAAACATATTTTCCAAATACAAATATCTAGTTTAATTCCAATACCCGACGCCACCCACAACCTGTCTATGGAGCCTCTAAATAGAACTGCAGAGTAATATGGAAATGCCGGCAACAAAGCTCCGGCTATACCTCAAATGAATAATACATCATAACCAAATGACACAGGACCCCGAAATGAAGTGGGAATCATCGAGTTAGCTGGGAAGAACATACCGCTATCTCTGATCGCTACCGCCTACTGTGGAAACACCTGCATCCATTAAAGATGCAGCGTCCCCGGCAAAAGGGACGTTAGTACCATTGAATAGTATTAGTATATATGAAAAAACTCTACTCTAGATAGAATAAATAGCAAACATGTGGTAATGCAATTACAGACATCAAATAACAATTCACAGAAATAAGGGAAACACAACAAGAGTCACCATGGTTTCTTATTCCGTTATTCCATCTTTTGGATAGTAGTTCTTTAAAGCCAAGTGCCACGATTTTAATATACCACCGTGTCATTTTCACAAGGAGTCCGGTCTCTTCCCGACCGGCTAAGCCATCCCAAGTGAGACATTACAGCATCATAGTTTCATAATTACCACCGTGTCGTTATCACACGGAGTCCGGTCTCTGCCCGACCGGCTAAGCCATCTCACTTGAAACATTGAGACATTACCGATATCATAGTTTCATAATTACCACCGTGTCATTTTCACACGGATTCCGGTCTCTGCCCGACCGGCTAAGCCATCTCACTTGAAACAGCGAGACATTACCAATATCATATTTTCGATGCGATTACCACCATGTGTACAACATGGAGTCCGATATCGGCCCGATCGGCTAAGCCATCTCACTCTGGGACATAACCATATCAATTTAATTATTCGATTCACCTCTCTTTCCATCATTTATTATACAGTTCTTGGCACTTGGGAATATTCAACCATTTGTGTTACATTCCTCTCTTTAACCGTTTCATATACTCATCTTTCATACCAACTAGAACCAACACATATAAGGGTTCGAACACATGATAAAGGAAAGAGCATGATAATCATAATTCATACTTTCAAATAGCATAGTGACATGGTAGCAACTTAGAACAATATGGAAGCAAGAGTTTCCAAACTTAACACATAGAACCCATCAATCCTTTATAAAATCAAACAAGGAGCTCTTACCCGGTATTTTAAAACCAATAAATTCAGTCTATGAAGATTAGAGTTAGCCATACATACCTCAAAGAGCTTTTCCTTAAGTTTCTACAATACACTAACACCTCTAGCAATAACAATCTATAAGGAGATAGCGAAAATTGATTAATCATTAGGAAGATCACCCATGGTGTAACTCTCTTAGGAATTTCATCAAACACCTAACATGTGAAGTAGACTACAAGGTTTAAAACTGGAAATTCCTTCTTCCCTCAACCAATTTTATCATGAACTAACCAAATTAGTTCTTTAATATCACATACTACAACTTAGTCCCATATGCATGACCTATTTCTAACCCCCACAACATATTTGAACCCTTAATCTCTTTCATGAATTATAGAAGTAGGACTTACCCGGATGGAGGACAATCTAGTGGTTATCTTCCTTGATTCTTGAAGACTTGAGCAAGATTTGGGTGATTATGAAGCTAGGCCCCTTCTTTCTCCCTCTATATTTCTCTCAACTCTATCTAAAATCAATAGAAAATGACCCAAATGAAGCCCCTAAGCCTATATATTAAAATGGGGTCAAGTTATAAAAATAGGAAAAATAAGCCTCCGAAATCGGGTCTGAGGTCGCATAATGGACCGCAAAATAAGAATGTGGGTCACAAAACAGGTGCCCAAAACTAGGCTACAGTGGGCCATTTTGCGACCAGATTTGCGATCGCAAATCAAAAATGCAGACCACATAATGGTTTTGCGATCGCAGATCTGCCACAGGATCGCATTTTTCCAGCCTTTGGTAATTTGATCATAACTTTGTATATGAATGTCCAAATGACAAACGGTTTGAAGAGTTAGAACCTATACTCGAAGACATTTCATTTGATAGGTTGTTCATCACATTAAACGTTTTATATATATAGATATGGTCGTTCAAATTGTGGACTTGTGCAAACACATTTGGAATTTTAGCCTATTATGAAAATTTCCCATTTGGCATAGACTTAGGCCTCTCCTTGGACCTCACATTACTTATTATAAGACGTATAATAAGTACACTTATTTACCACATACAATTCATTTACATCACATTTATAGTAAATAAAATATTATAATTAGCCTACCTGGCACCCCGAAATCCTAAATTGCTTAGCAAAATGTTTTCGGGCCTTACATTCTCCCCCACTTAGGATCATTCGTCCTCGAATGAGAGGTAGATCCTTCCCCAAACACCTAACACAACATCTCTCTTTTCCAACCTACCTCAAGTTCCTAAATTTTTACTAACTCCCAAATTTTTCAAAAATTTCGGCAGCATCTCCTTTGTAACTAGGCCTATCCACCTGTCAAAGAACCACCAAAAACATCCTAAAAACTTATAAATAACTCGAAGAAACACCACAATGTATATATCCATAACACTAATCTCAGCATTACAAGAACTACATTATCATAATGACACCTGAACATGGACTGCACATTTTTAGATCATAACACCTATTAGGTACCTTCCAAGCCAAAACTAATTGATATACAATCAAGCGAAAACATTTTCTTTCCATGAAACTTTCGGCATTCAAGGTGGACTCCTAGACTTACAGGTTTTTTCCATAACACATTCACGGAAACAATCCCAACCCCAAAACTTATCTAACAAGGATGGCAGCTAGATACCTCGCATAAGCTAACTATCCATTAACTTCACCTTCACATGATTTTCCATCGAGATGATACACAAAGGATCTTCAATACCTTCTTAGACATAGACATATGAAAAACACAAAATACATGAGGAACAGCTACAGGGAAACATCATACTCCTAGTGCAGCACTTATGTACCCTTCATTATCAATCCACAAAACACATGTTCACCCTCCCAAATTCTAAATCTCTACGCGAACACCCAAACTAAACATATGATGACCTTCAACGATTACTCTGAGATGTGCTATCATAAATCAACCATAAAATTACCTACCGAATATATGTGATCATAGGGTGATGCTCCCTCTTTGATATGTTTGAACCTTCAATACCAATAGATCTAATACAATAGGGAACAACGGAGTTCAAGATCGGGTTGGAATTATTCAAGAATCCATTAATATGCTGAGCAGAGTATTTCATGAGGTTATATGCTAAGAGACACGAGGATATCTACTAATGATGGTGACATGGTTTAATCCTGGTGACGACATCAATTATCAGATAAATAAAGCATGGGGGTAACTAGTATTCCAAGATGAAGTGGATACCATGTACGTGATCTTGACGTTTAAAAGAATTGGTCAAGTATGATACACCAGTTGCGTCCCTGAGTGTAAGGTAAGTAGTTCAGCTCAAATGGTAAGACTCTCGCAACATGGGTGAGATCGAGGCCACAAAAGAAATACAGGGAATTTGATTTCCCTCCTTAACAATAAGCGACAGAAGGACTCTATGACACAAGCGCATGGGGATGGAAAAGAAGTCATCCACTTATGAAATTATCATAATTCCAACTATTTAACCCTTCTCGACAACTGATCCGGTAAAGGATGATTAGAGGTACGACAACTGGTCTTCCAAATCAGTGTGCTTATGGTATGTGCAAAGATCTGGAAGTGTATAATCGTAACCCTCTTACGGGTGAAACCACATAGCTAGGACATCCTACTATAGAGGTGAAATCATGTATTGGTTGGAGGGGTTCTAATGGTTGACGTAACGCTCCGGGAAGAATGAAAATTAACACTCCTACCCTCTCTAAGGCGGTGGAATACCAGGGGTAGCAAAACTAAAGAGCACCATTTGGAACCAAAATGCTTAAACTGAGTTGAAGACATTAGAAGTCTGTAGTAAAGGGGAATCTATCCACTTCCAGTGTCCTTATTAGAAAGGGGGCTTGTAGAGTACATAAAAGTGAGGTGAATTGAGTCGAATCATATAGTTGGATAGCTAGTCGAGAAATTGAGATAAGTTCGTATTGAAAAATACGGAGAAACAATACGTTATGCAAGGTAAATGAAAACAAAGTGAGAGAGCCTATGGAAGTGACCATTACATTTTAACCACTAGGAAGGGTGGTAATATAAGGGATTACGAGAAGATAAATTTTGAAAGAAGATCTTTGTATGTAGTCACATGATGTATAGTTCCAGAATACAAAAATCCAATTATGTTTAGCAACTCTAGTTCACAATGAAGCACTACAACACACTTTTATACAGCCATCTATTACCAGCCAAATTGGGAGATGCTATAAGACTTGACTAAGAGAAAGGCTTTGACATATGAATGTGTTACTAGGTGTATTTCTCCTTGGTTAACCCAAAACCAAAAGGTGAGAGTTAGACTGATAAGCGGATCGTTGGACTAGCACATGCACAGATAATCGATTATCGAAAGGGAGGTCATTCAATCTCAGCAATTGCGGCATGCTATTAACCCTTGATGAACTTGAAGTGGGGTGGGAACCCATGTAATTTTTGGCATTTATTAATCCAATAACCAGATATCTTGAAGTATTTTCAAATTAGAGCTACTGTTTCTGGTCCAGAGTTCAACCTTTAAGGATAGTGCTTCTAAGGGGGATAAGATTGAGAAGGGATAGTATAGCTGATAGTGAATGAAGAAGATTCGTAGTTAAAGTGAGAGGATGGATTGACTTGCCTCTCCACCTATAATTCTATATCCTTCTTTAGTTACGTCAGAATACTGAAAACCCCAGTAATATCAGAGGACCGAAAACTAGTTAACCAGAAAATAAAGGTATTGATATATCTATCCCATTTTCTGGATTCAGCTGAATTGGCAAGGGGATTTGGGTGGATTACCTTCGATAACGAAAACTTTATTTCAGGATGACCAAGACACAATTACGATCTTCCTTCAACCACCGAAATTGGAATTGGAAAAATAGGAAAACGACCATGGGAAGACTGGGTATATTAGAGGAATGAACAAAAAGAGGACTTGAGGTTTCTAGGAGTAAACGCAAAAGCCTCACGGCTAGTGGAGCCACTACTAACATTAAAATCAGTTGGATTCATAGCAAAATAGAGCAATTAAAAAATAGAGACGCTCAAACTAGTATCATGCAGATCAAAAGAGGAGCGAAAGTACTCATCTTCCTTACAACCAGAAGAAAGACAACCTCCAAGAATAAGATGAACAACAAGAATAAGTAGCATGATCCAGCTACAAAAATAGAGGATCGAAAAACCCTAGCTTCGATGGAGCTTTAGCAATGTCACCAAAAGTAATTGAGCAGACCAAATCCAGAAAATAACTTGCAAGAGAAGAGGGAGAACTCGCCAAGCAAATGAAAATATTGCCGATTCAAATCACTAGGAGAAAATGAAAGTGTCAACAAAGCAGAGTGAAGGCACTACCAGACTAAAGAGGATGATAAAGCAAGGCAAGATCTTCACTATGATACTATGTCAACATTCAGACTAAAGCGAAAACTCGAAGAAAAATGGCCTTTGGTTATGAATAGAGAAGAATAAACGGTCGAGAGACAGTATCTTTTTATTTTATTTTATTTTTGTGCGAAAATATTAGAATTGTCCATGCATTCATTCGGTAAGAAGTTCTTCGGGTATAGTCCCTTGTTGATAGTTTAGAAGGGCGTGTTGGAAGTAGTAATTCTATAGTTACAACTCAATTCAAGGACATGGTCATAGAGCTCCATGTCATAAGATATGGCATATAAGAAAATTTGCAGTGTAGTGGATTCACGAAATAGTGGATCTCGTTCAAAAAGTAGATGCATGCAATGTTTTGTGATTCAGTGTCTTATCAAGACCATGTTTATGAGAACTTCCCCCACTACAGACATACATACACAGTGAGTAGAATCTGGGTGTTGCTCGTGAGGATGCACCAAGGAGCGATGACTCAACGACTTTAAGTTGATAGGGCGACGACTTAATCGATGCCCCTTGAATTCACATACCTAATGTACGTTGGTACCATACCGATATACTATAGGATTTGGTGGTGCAATAACATTAATAGGGACAAGAGCACTCCCCTTAGCAACAGGTTCTACTAATCTCTCCAGGGCTCATTACATTCTGTTAACAAGCCTTTGGGCAATCTCCTTCGGACTCAACGGTGGGATCAATCCCTCCTTACATGCTTCAAATTCACAGATCATGGTGTAAATATTAATAATCTTGATAATATGACTTAGAGAGGAAATAATCTCCCTATCTTGAGCTCTATCACACGATCTGGAGTATCAAAGAACGGAGGAATTCCTAAATGTCCAAGTAGCCCCCTAATTATCGATGTGGTCGACTACACACCGATAAAAAGGGCTCTACTAGACACGGCTCCGAGACATCTTAAGACACTTTAAAACCTTAGGCTCTGATACCAAGTTTGCCCCGCCCCAAAACCAAGGAGCGCAACCAGCGCTCAACCGAGTATGTGATGACCCAAAGGTCATCTTATGTAAATTTAATTATGATTGTGTTCCGAGGCCCCAAAAACCTCTGTTAATCTCACCTTGATGTACGTGCACAGCCCGCGCGTGTAGCCGGGAAGCCTTTATGTGGAAACTTGTTAAAGAGTTGAATTTTTGATAATAAATTGAATAAAGTTGACTTTGGTCAACTTCTTTTGTAAACGGACCCGGACCCGTGATGTGGTGGTCCCGGAAGGTCCGTAGGAAAATATGGGACTTGGGCGTTTTCCCAGAATCGAATTTCGAGGACCCAAGTCCGAGAAATGAATTTTTAAAGAAAATTGTTTTCTGAAAATAATAAAGGCTTATGAAAATGAACCTCGATGTGAAATTTGTGCTGTCGGGCCCGTATTATGGTTTCGGAGCCCGGAACAGGTTCAATATGTGTTATTTAGGTTATCTGTGAAATTTGGTAAGAAACGGACATGTTTTGGCGGGTTTCGGATCAAAATGGGAAATTTAGAGTTAATGAAGTTTCGAGGATTTTCATAGAATTTGAAATTTGGTTTGGAACGTAATTTTTTTTTACCGAGATCCGAATAAAATTCCGAGATCGGGAATAGTTCTGTTATGTCATTCATGACTTGTCTGCAAAAGTTGGGGTCATTCCGAGTAGTATGGGTCGGTCCGGCGCGTTGTTATAGAAACCAAGAACTTAGAAATCCTTAAGTTTTATCCTAGGGGTTTTGAGGGATAATTTTTAGATTTAGCGTTGTTTCGGGTGTTTCGAAGGCTTGAGCGAGTCCGTATTACGAGTTAGGACTTGCTGGTATATTTGGACAGGGGCTCGGGTGGGCCAAGGTGCTTCCCGGACACCACACGATGCCAAAAACCAGCCGAAGATGCAGCTGGTGCATCTGTTCTGTTGTGACCACAGGTGTGGAACCGCTCCTGCGGACCCAGACTCGCAGGTGCGAAGGTTCCGCATGTGCGGTTCCTTTTCCGTAGGATCGGAACCGAAGGTGTGGTCTCGGCTCCGCAGGTGCGACCCCAGCCCCTCTTGCCCAAGTCCGCAGGTGCGAGCCCTAGCTCACAGTTGCGAGATCGCATGTGCGGTCCTCGAGCCGCAGGTGCGGAACCCTTGTAGGCCAGGCAGTTAGATTTCATTTAAGCACGGGATTTAAGTCATTTCTTCCATTTCCATCTTCTTCCTTGTGTTATTTGAGAGCTTCAAAGAGGGCATTAAACCTAGTACTTGAGGTAAGTAAACTCCCTTCTAAATTATCAAAAAAATCATGGAATTAGGTAGTAATTTTAGGGCTCTTGAGGATTTTATGATTTTCCATTTTAGGCCATGAATTCAATTAGAAAACACACCTTAATGATCCTTAGGCTATGGGTGAGTGATCCCTTTGAGAATTTTTGGAATTTGAACATTGCGGGACCGGGGTTGGAATGTGGGAATTCTTCAAGAATAGCGATTTTATTGAATAACTAACATAATTTCCCCACATTTTGCATGCATTGATTTAATTGTACACCTTTTGGCTAGTTACGAGTCCTCGGGTGTAGAGTTCGGAGTTTCGGGCGCAATTGTGGTCCGAGGGGTAGATTCGACATAAGGTGAGTCTCCTTTCTAACCTTGTAAAAGGGAATTGTCCCCATATGTGATGTATATGCTATGTGTAAATTTTTTGGGGGCTACGTACGCACCAAGTGACGAGAGTCCGTACGTAGAGGCTATCATTGTTATGTCCGGGTAGTTAGGCCCACATCATGTCTTATATGCTTCCTCCTAACGCCTTATATGCTTCCTTGTAATGCTTTATATGATTCATTATGATGCCATATGTACTATGAGATCATGTTTTGAATAGTATTTTTCCTCTGAGGCTTTATGGAAATTGTTAAATTGAAAGGAATTTGTTATGGAAAGTAAGTTTTACAAGATATTGTTTGTGCATGTGACCGCTTCACAATTTACATTTCGCGAGCGATGTATGATTTCCCCACTCTTATGGGAGCGGGTCGTACGCCACGGCGGATTGAAAGGTGCACTTTTGGGACAGGACGGTCGATCCCCGACAGTGCACAGAGATGATATAATTGAGAATGCACGCTTGGTACGGGCCGTTCGATCCTCGATAGTGCATGGACGAAGTTGTACTATGATATGATATGATTACATTGAAAGACGCACTTTTGGGACGGGACGATCGATCCTCGGCATTGCATATTTATGATTATGGTAAGCATGCACTTTTGGGACGGGACGGTCGATCCCCGGCAGTGCATAGCTATTCTTCCCTTATGACTCCGGCCGGTTGTCTTATTCCTGTATGCGCATGATTATTTGGCATTGTTTTCATGGATTTTTACTTGTATGTGATATCTTTGGGAAAGAAAGTGGCCACTGTTATTGTTCCAGTATTGTTCTTGGATTTCTGTGCATTATACATAATTGTTACTCACTGTCTTACATGCCTAATACTTTTATCTTATCATCGTTATATCATACTGTTGGACCTTAGTGAGTGTCAAGTCAACCTCTCGTCACTACTTCTTCGAGATTAGACGGGATACTCACTAGGTACATATTTATTTTAATATGTATTCATGTTGCACTTCTGTACTTAACTGTACAGGTTCTGAGGCTGGTGCATCTGATTATCAGACCAGATCCTGATAGTGATCGTAGCGGACTTGACTTCACAGTGAGCTGCTTCCTCTGGCGATCCCCAACAGCACCCTGGAGTTTCATTTACTTTTTTTATTTACCCCGTCTATTTCACCCAGACTGTGGATTTGTATCTATATGTATCTTGTGTATTCTGATAGTTGCCCGCGACACTCGTGACACTAGTTCCTGGAACACACGTAGTGTATATTTTTGGTTTTGGGTTGTATAGGCATACATATGCTTGATTTCGGTCATGTAGTGTTATGATCTTATTTTCATATCAAGTTATCATCATGTTTAATTGTATAAAATTGGTAAATATTGACTTGTTTAATCAAATGGGAAGGGTAACACCTAGTGTAATTCATATTGGCTTGCCTAACCCCGTCGTTGGGCACCATCGCGACCTGGATTAGGATTCTGGGTCGTGACTACGTGGTATCAGAGCTCTAGGTTCACGTACGTCTCACGAGTCACGGGCAGGCCCAGTAGAGCCTTACAGATCGGTACGGAGACGTCTGTACTTATCTTCAGGAGGATATGGGGTGTTAGAAAACTTCCCTTTATTCATATCCTGTCGTGCAATCTATGATGTACTAAAACTTATTCTTCTATTCTCTAACAGATGGTGAGGACGCGTGCATCCGATGTTTCTGGTCTGGGAGATGCCGCTGCCCGAGGTCGGGGTAGAGGCAGGGGTAGAGCACCTGCTCAAGGTAGGGGATGAGGGTGTCCCAGAGCTATACCAGTGGCACCACCGGAGGACCCTATTATGGAGGAGCAGGATGAGGTGCCTCCAGTAGCACCTGCTCCAGTGGATTTCATGACGGGGTCAGGCTTCCAGGATGTCATGGGCCGTATGCTGAGATTCATGGACACTATGTCCCAGGATGGTTTATTTCCAACCGACCCTGCTACTTCTCAGGCGGGAGGGGGAGTCCAGACCCCTACCGCTCAGGCCACAGGTCAGGCAGCAGCAGCACGTTATACCCCGGGCACACCGCTCGTGGGTGAGGTTCAGCTCGTGGTAGCAGCCCTAGAGCCCAGGCTAGTTGCAGAGGGTGACCAGCAGAAGATGTTGGATAGATGGACCCGACTTCGCCCTCCAGTCTTTGGGGGTGAGCGGCGTGAGGATGATCAGGATTTCATCGATAGGTGCAGGGACAGACTGCACAACATGAGGATTTTGGAGTCCCATGGAGTGGATTTCACCACATTTCAGTTGGAGGGCAGAGCTCGCAGGTGGTGGCAGTCATATATTCTCAGCAGACTAGCAGATTCTCCTCCTGTCACTTGGGATCAGTTTGTGCGGGTGTTTCTAGACAGATATATTCCACCCTCTGAGAGGGAAGAGTTGCGGCTTCAGTTTGAGCAGCTAGAGCAGGGGCAGAAGACAGTGATAGATTATGACGCCAGATTTTCAAAGTTATCATGCCATGCACTTATGATATTGCCTACCGATGCCAAGAGAGTGCGGCGGTTTGTGGCCGGGTTGCATTCAAATATTAGGGCCACCATGGCCCGAGAGGTGGAGATGGGTACTCCTTACCAGCTTGTAGTTGAGATAGCTTGACAGATTGAGGGGTACCGGTTGAGGAGCAGGGAACAGGGTCAGCAGGACAAGAGGGCTAGGTTCTCAGGGGATTTCAGGGATGCTTCGACTAGGAGAAGAGGTCAGTTCGAGGGTGGTCAGCCCACCAGGCTTCCATATTCAGCACCTCCACTACCTCCTCGAGGTGGTCCAGCGAGGCCTCAGTTCAGTGCCATGCCAGAGTGTTCCTATCGTCCTTCAGCCACTCAGGGTTCACCCAGTGGTCACTACAGTCGCCAGAGATCCTCCGGTTCTTATTTCAGTGCTATGCCCGAGGGTCCACATCGCTTCTTGGCTATTCAGGGGTCTTCCTCTTTGGGGCAGCAGGCTATGGTACCTAGAGGTTGCTTCGAGTGTGGAGATCTAGGTCATATGCAGAGACAGTGTCCCATGCTTCGGGGCAAGGCAGTGCAGCAGGGTTATCAGCCTATAGGTCCAGCACCAGCAGTCCGGCCACTTAGAGGTGGAGGACAGGTCGGCAGGGGTAATCCTAGAGGGGGAGGCCAGTCAGGGAGAGGTCAGTTAGTTCATGTTCACTCTGGGGAGTTCACTCTTCAGGAGCCTCAGCAAGATTTTATGCCATTCTGTCCAAACCAGATGCAGTGGCCTCAGACGCCGTAATCACAAGTATTATCTCAGTATGTGGTAGGGAGGCTTCAGTACTATTTGATCCAGGATCCACGTATTCATATGTTTCAGTACTATTTTCTCATTTTCTGGATGTCCCTCATGAGTCCTTGGGTTCTCCTATATATGTGTCCACACCTGTGGGCGATTTTGTGGTGGTAGACCGGGTCTATCGGTCTTGTGTGATCACTTTCTGCGGTTTTGATACCAGAGCAGATCTTTTATTGCTGGATATGATTGATTTTGAGGTTATCCTAGGCATGGATTGGCTATCTCCTTATCATGCTGTGTTAGATTTCCATGCCAAGACAGTCACTTTAGCCATGCCTGAGTCGCCTAGGCTAGAGTGGAGAGGTTCTTCAGTTAGTGCATCCAGCCGAGTCATTTCCTTCATGAAGGCTCGGCATATGGTCGAGAAGGGTTGTTTGGCTTACCTTGCTTATGTGCGGGACACCACCGCCGAGTCTTCGACCATTGATTCAATTTCGGTGGTACGAGAGTTTTCAGACGTATTTCCCTCGAATATTCCAGGCATGCCTCCATATCGAGATATTGATTTCTGTATTGATTTAGCTCCAGATACTCGGCCTATTTCCATTCCCCCGAATCGTATGGCTCCTAAGGAGTTGAAAGAGTTAAAGGAGCAACTTGAGGAGTTGTTGGATAAGGGGTTCATCCGGCCGAGTGTGTCGTCGTGGGGTGCTCCAGTCCTATTTGTGAAGAAGAAGGATGGGTTTATGCGGATGTGTATTGATTACCGCCAGCTGAAAACGGTTACTATTAAGAATAAGTATCCTCTGCCGCGTATCGTTGATTTATTTGACCAGTTGCGGGGTGCTTGTGTGTTTTTCAAGATTGATTTGAGATCGGGTTATCATCAGTTGAAGATTCGGGCTTCAGATGTTCCGAAGACTGCATTTCGTACCAGATATGGCCATTATGAGTTTTTGGTGATGTCCTTTGGTTTAACTAATGCCCTAGCAGCATTCATGGACTTGATGAATAGGGTATGCAGGCCGTATATTGATTCCTTCATCATTGTCTTCATTGATGACATCTTGATTTATTCGCGGAGCCTGGGTGAGCATGAG
>ML279703.1:812-19647 GCA_005239495.1 Nicotiana undulata
AACCACAATACGGACCCGGTAACACGGTTTTCACATAATTATTCATTTTCAAAATCCTTTATTATTTCCAGAAAATAATTTTTTTAAAAATTCATTTCTCGGGCTTGGGACCTCGGAATTCGATTCCGAGCATATGCCCAAGTCCCATATTTCCTACGGACTCCCCGGGACCGTCGAATCATGGGTCCGGGTCTGTTTACCAGAAATGTTGACCAAAGTCAACTATATTCATTTATTAATTATCAAAACTCATTTTCATCAAATTTTCACATAACAGCTTCCCGGCTACACGCCCGGGTAGTGCACGCATATCGAGGTCAGACTAACGGAGGCTCTCGGAGCCTCGGAACACAGATATAGCTTAACTTACGTAAGATGACCTTTTGGGTCATCACAGCGATCGCAGAGGCTCTTATGCGATCGCATAGCATTAAACCTCAGACACCAAATACATCCTAAAAACACCAGATGTTTCTAACACTTTAGCATTCCGACACCTACCCGAAACTCACCCGAGCTCTCGGGGCTCAAAACCAAATATACACACGACTTCAAAATCATCCTACGAACTTATTCGAGTAATTAAACCACCAAAATAACATCACAAACAATGAATTAAACTCCAAAATCTATATAATTTTCTCAAAACTTCATACACTTCAAATTTTCCATTTTTGATCCGAAACACATCAAACCAAGTCCCTTTCTTACCAAATTTTACGGACAACACATAATAACCATATTAAAATTGCTCCGGGCTCCGAAACCATATACGGGCCCGGTAACACGAGTTTTACATCAAAATTCATTTTTAAAAGTCTTCCTATTTTTCAAAAAACAATTTTCTTTAAAAGTTCATTTCTCGGACTTAGGACCTCGGAATTCGATTCCGGGCATGCGCCCAAGTCCCATATTTTCCTACCGACCCTCCGGGACCGTCAAATTACGGGTCTGCATTCGTTTACCTAAAGTGTTTACCAAAGTCATCTTTAATCAAATAATTATTATAAAAACATCCTTTTATCAATTTTCCACATAAGAGCTTCCCGGCTATGCGCCCGGGCTGCGCACGCACATCGAGGTGAGACTAACGTAGGCTTTCAAGGCCTCAGAACACAATTTTAGTTAAATATACACAGGATGACCCTTTGTGGTCATCACAATTTCATAACGATCATGGACACATGGCTGCAGATTGCAGATTTTTACAAGGTGAAATAGAGCAATTATTGAAATAGGGCTAATTAACATAATTGTTTAGTGATAAAGGTAAGTAGGCATGCATGAAGAACATGCAGGAACCACCGAAACCACCGTCTCCAAAAAGATTTGTCAACGTGATACACGGAGGAGGAGAAGTAAACAGAGTGGTTTGCAAAACAGCCACGAAGTTCACAATTACACACGGAAAGCGGGTTCGAGAAAACCCGGACGGAGATAGTATAACCTTTGATGATGCAGATTTCGGCGGACTAATGCTCCCACACAATGATGCTCTGGTAATATCTTTACTCATTCATGACACTAACGTTAAAAGAGTGTTGATTGATCCAGGTAGTTCAGTCAACATCATTTTGCTAAGAGTCGTGGAAGAAATGCTCTTGGGAAATTAGGTGATCCCAAAGGCGCGAGCCATATCAGGGTTCGATAACTCTATGGTTATAACCAAAGGAGAAATTGAACTTAGCACTTATACAGATGGAGTAATCAAAAACACCATATTCCAAGTCATCGATACTGACATGGCTTATAACGTAATCATGGGAAGGCCATGGATCCACGACATGAAAGCAGTACCATCTACATTGCATCAGGTAATTAAATTCCCTTCTGAATGGGGAATCCAACATATTAGGGGTGATCAACAAACCTCTAGGAATATAAATTTTGTGGTACATTATAACAAAAAAGTAGATATAGACAAATCAAAAGGTAGGGAAATCCCCCGGGCAGAGGTAGCCGACCAAAAAGATACTGAAGCAATTATTACCCAAATAGGTACGGAAGAAGCTATTGTTCAAACAAGTACGGAAGAAGATAGTCACGAGATGGTAAACCATGTTACCACGGAAGATGAATCAAATCACACGGATGTAGATTCCAGAACGGATGTCATTCAAGAACCAGAAGAAGATGAGCATATCAAAACAACAACGGAAGAGCTCGAAGCTATTCCGTTGTTTGAACAAAAACCTGAACAGAAAGTGCATATAGGCACGAGGTTGAGCCCCAGTCGAAGAGGTAAGTTAATTAATTATTTAAAGGCTAACGCAGGTTGCTTTGTGTGGTCCCATTTAGATATGACAGGTATTCCACCAAAAGTGATGACTCATAAACTAAATGAATAACCATCCTTCGTACCTGTTAAGCAGAAGAAAAGAAAGCAAGGACCATTCAAGAACCAAGTGATTGACGAAGAGGTACAAAAACTCTTGAAAATTTGTTCAATATGTGAGGTAACGTACCCTAACTGGTTAGCTAATACTGTGGTGGTGCCTAAAAATAATGGTAAATGGAGAGTATACACAAATTATACCGATTTAAATAAAGCATGCCCCAAGGATTCATTCCCATTACCACATATAGATCAAATGATTGATGCCACTGCAGGTCATGAATTTTTAAGCTTTCTATATGCATATTCCGGTTACAATCAGATTAAAATGGACCCCTCAGATGAGGAGAAAACTTCCTTTATTATGAACAAGGGGACTTACTGTTACAAAGTTATGCCATTTGGCTTGAAAAATGCCGGAGCCACGTACTAGAGGTTAGTAACCAAGATGTTCCAAGAACATCTGGGGAAGACGATAGATGTTTACATTGATGACATGCTGGTAAAATCAACACATGCGGAAGACCATTTCCAGCACCTCTCTATTACCTTTGAAATTTTACGCAGGTATAATATGAAATTGAATCCAGAAAAAAGCGCTTTTGGTGTGGAGTCTGGTAAATTTTTGGGTTTCCTTGTATCAAATAGAGGAATAGAGGTAAATCCTGCTCAAATTAAAGCTATAGAAGAAATACCTGATATACTTACGAACAAAAAAGAAGTTCAAAGACTAACGAAAAGAATCGCAGCCTTAGGAAGATTTATTTCCAGGTCTTCCGAAAAAAGTTTTAATTTTTTTTTCAGTTCTCAAAAAGCAAAATCAGTTATAATGGACTGAAGAATGTCAACGAGCTCTCAAAGATATAAAGGCTTATCTATCAAAACCTCCGTTGCTATCAAAGCCAAAGGAGGGGGAGAAGTTGTATGTCTACCTTGTTGTCGCATAAATCCCTGTAAGTGCAGTATTGGTAAGGGAAGATAAAGGTAAACAATATCCTATTTATTATGTAAGAAAGACATTACTAGATGCTGAAACAGATACTCACATATGGAAAAATTAGCATTAGCTCTAGTCACGGCATCCAGAAAGTTGAGGCCATATTTTTAATGTCATCCAATCACTATTGTGACCTCTTATCCATTGAGAAATATATTGCATAAACAAGAATTATCAGAAAGATTAGCTAAGTGGGCCATAGAATTGAGCGATCATGACATAATATATCAGCCTAGGACTGCGATAAAGTCTCAATTTTTAGCTGATTTTGTCATTGATTTTAATAATAGCAGTGTCCCTGAAGTGGAAAGAGTTACAATTCTTTAACGGTGCTAATCCGGGTCTATGGACCCTATTTACCGATTGTTCTTCCAATGTAAAAGGTGTCGGCTTAGGCATAGTCTTAGTATCACCCACGGGTGAAAAGACACGACAAGCTATCAAATGTTATCCTATAACCAACAATGAAGCAGAGTATGAAGCTGTCATTACAGAGCTAGAACTGGCACGAGAACTCTCAATCGAGCAAATCATAATCAAGAGCGACTCCCAACTGGTAGTAAATTAGATGCAGAGGACTTATATCGCTCGGGAGACTCGGATGCAACAATATCTAGAAAAGGCTCGAGATCTCGTGAGGCAATTCAAAATATGGAAGATGATACAAATACCTAGAGAGGAATATGCGGAAGCAGACGCATTGGCTAACCTCGCAGCAGTCACGAAAGTTACAAACAAAGACAATGCAATTGTCGTCCATCTATTTCATTAAGCAATAGACCAGGACAAAAATGAGGTAACTTTTAACAAATTAACCTGGGATTGGAGAAACGACATTTTAAATTTTTTGCAGAATGGCACCATACTTGATGACAAAAAAGCAGCTCAAGCATTTCGCCGAAAAGCTACCCGGTACTGCCTCATTCGCAATGTATTATATCGCAAGATGTTCGGAGGTCCCCTAGCTAAATGCCTCGGACCTAATCAAATGAAGTTCGTGATGAGAGAAGTCCACGAAGGACACTGTGGAAATCACGCAGGGGCAAGATCCTTGGTCAAAACCCTTATCAGAGCTGGGTACTATTGGCCTAAGATGGAAGAAGAGGCTGAGAGCTTCGTATCCAAATGTGAAAAATGCCAGCGGTTCGCCAATAACATGCATTGACCAGCGGGACTATTACACCCAATAATAATACCGTGGCCATTCATGAAGTGGGGCATGGATATCGTAGGACCCCTCCCCGCAGCTAAAGGAAAGGTACGGTTCTTACTATTGCTAACCGATTATTTTAAAAATGGGTGGAGGCGGAAGCTTTCAAACAGGTGCGAGAAAAGGAAGTTAAAAATCTTCTTATGGAGAAACATAATATGCCGCTTTGGAATACCTAAGGAGATCATGTGTGATAATGGCCCGCAATTCATAGGCACGCAAATCACAGAATTCTTCGAAAGTTGGCAAATCAAACGAATTGCTTCAACGCCATATCACCCTATGGCTAATGGTCAGGATGAATCAACAAATAAAGTCATCACAACAACCTAAAGAAACGGCTAGATAAAGCCAAGGGAAATTGACCTGATTAGTTACCAGCAGTACTATGGGCCTACAAAACAACTTAAAAAATAGCCAGGGGAGAGACTCCGTTCGCACTTGTCTATGGTTCAGAAGCCTTAATAACTGTGGAGATTGGCGAACCAAGCATAAGGTTTACAACATCCACGGAGGATGAAAACAACTATGAATTGAGGACCAATATGGACCTGCTCGAACAAAGAAGAGAAGCAACACTAATACGGATGGCATCTCAAAAACAAATCATAGAGCGTTATTACAACCGTAAAGCTCATCTCAGATACTTCAAGATTGGGGACTTCGTGATCAAAAAAGTCTTTCAATCGACCAAAGAAGCTGGTACGGGAAAATTAAGTCCAAATTGGGAAGGACCCTACAAAGTCCGAGGAATAGCTGGAAGGGTGCTTATGAGTTGTAAGATATGGATAGAAGGATCTTACTAACAAGCTGGAATTCCATCCATTTGAAGAAGTATTACTTCTTAGGAAAAGGAATACCCCCGGTAAGGTATCACATGTTCGATTTTATTTTTTGAACATATAAACTTTTACTAACCTTTTTAGATGATAGGCATAAAGCTAACCCATCACCAGATGATGATGTTAGACCTGCAAAGACGTGAGGAAGTAACTGAATTCCCAGTCTAGGGTTACACTTTCCGATGGACGTTTTAAAGGGTTAAGCAGTCATCATCTAAAAACTATAGACCTTCGAGTCCCGAATATTTTTCCTTTTGAGGAAAAGAACCACAAGGAAGGAATAGTCAAGTGCTCGAGATTTCATTCTTCAAAGCTCAAACACTTGGTGGACTATACAATATGGAAGGCAAAGATGAAGCAAAGAAGACTATCAAAAAGTCAAAGCTCGAGCCTGAAGATCCATCTACCCAACAAGTCAAGTGATACGAACAAAATCGAAAGAGCCAAAATGGAAAGAGCCGAAGACTCAAACAAAGCCTGATCCAAAAAACCTTCGAACATGTTCAGGTTAAAAGGCAAAATATTACCTACGAGGAAGAAATGCACATATTTCTACTTATTCAAAAGAAGACTGTTGTAACCAAAAACAGTTATGGATAAAAGATCATCATCTTCGTACTCATTCAAAAAACTGTTGTAACTAAAAACAGTTATGAAATCTTTGTACTCATATTGAAAATTGTTATCAAATAAAATGGTTACGGATGAAAGATCAAAATCCTTGTACTCATTTGAAAAACTGTTATCGAATAAAACAGTTACAGATGTAAAGTATTTCCCTCGTGATTATTAAAAACTATTATCAATAAAAACAGTTACGGGTAAAAACCCCTACCTTTACAATAACTGTTACGAACGAAAAACAGTCATTCTCTTTTATTAACTCGAAAAAATTGTTACACAAGAAAAACAGTTACGAAATACAAGTGCATATCAAACTTGTTCAAAGAAAACAGTTGCAACATGAGTTTTAGACGATGATCAAACACATGTAAAATGTTGTGAAAGTTCAAACAGAAAACTTTCTTCAAAAACATTCTTAAACACGTGAAAAATTCCAATCTCTCTATTGCATTATTACACCATTATGAAGTTGAGGCGTCTTCTTCATTAAGTGTCGATCAAAAAGAAAAGGGCCCTCTTTCATAAACAATGCCTATTACAAAAGGCTCGCATTTTATATGCAACACCGTGCCTACTACGAAAAGGTACGAGTAATTTCAGCATTTTTACGCAAAAACTCAGAGGTAAAACTGAAACCTCGAAAATAAAGCATGCAAAAGACTTAAAAGAGTGAAACAAAAACTCAAAGCAAAAAGTCATACTTGCATATATTAAAACGGCTAAGTAAAACTAAGTATTAACTTATACTTAGCCGCATATAGTTTTATACATTGGGGTGTCCCTAAGTTGTCATTTGGGAACTTTTAAGAGAAGCATATTTACCCCCGATGGAGCTGGGGGTAACCACCAATTAGGATAAAGAAAACAAAAGGGAGGAACCAACTTCTCAAACTTCATCAGGAGGAGGGTTGACTTCTTCAATGGCAGAGGGGGCAGGAGCAGCTTGGGACGGGGAGACTTGAACAGCATGAGCCTCACCTTCAGGTGAAGAGATATTCTGACCTTGTTGAGCCTTCTCTATGGCTTCCTTGGTTTTAGCTATTTCAGCATTAAGGTCGAAATCTTCTCGACTCATTTCAGTCAATGTGTCGAGGCGTGAATTCATGTACGCCCAACTAACATCGACAGCTACCGCGTCTTCAAGAGCTTCGTAATACTTCTCCCATATCATAACTTCAGCTCTCAGCCCATCCCTCTCAGCCTCAACAACATCTTTGGCAGCCCTTAAAGGTTCGACAGACCTCTCCAAGAATTGAATTTTATCTAAGGCAATACGAAGATCCTCCTGGGTCTGGGTAAGCAACTGCACAAGCTCTCCCGAGTACTCTTCCTTTTTGTCCAGTAAGGCCTTCAAACTCCTGACTTCTTCTGAGGTACGAGACAACTGCTCAGCGAATGAAGCCTCAAGGATGCTTTTATCTTTGCCCGCTTGATTGGAAGAAGCCTTCTCCACTGCCAACTCCGCCGCCGTGACTCTCATCTGCTGCTCCAAGGTACATTTTCCTTCTTCTAAGGCCTCCATGTCTAGCCTTAAGCTTTCATATTGCCCCTTCCAGTTATCTGCTTCAGCATGCCACTCTTTCATCTCTTGCTCCATGTTAAAAATCCTCTTCATGAGCTCCGTGCCTATAAGATTGATCTACAAAAAGAAAATCAATTAGATACGATAAATTATATGTACAAGAATGAAATGCAAGAGAATGCACTTTACCTTCAAAGAGGTATGCACGATCTCATTAGCCCATGTGAGAGAACTGTGGCTATCCAATTTGGATCTCTCTGTCGGGCCTATCAGCGGTTTGAGCCACACATCAGGCTGGCCAAATTTCTTAAAAAGAGTCCCATCAACCGGAACTTCTATTAGTACCTGCCGCATCTCCCTGCTGGAAGACCCTACTTCTCTAACAGAAGGCACATAAGCAGGAAAAGATGTAGAAGCCACATGCATGGAAGTTTGAGGAGCCGAAAAAGCCACGGGCAAAACAGCAACGAGAGCAGTAATAGCCATGGGAGCAAAGGAAATAACAGGAGCAGATGAAGAGATTTCTCTAAGAGAAGGAGGAAAAACAGCCAAGGGAACTTCATTAATAGCAGGGCCAAGGCCTTTAGGGAACAAATGATCCACATAATCATGCACAGGAGAGGGAGGAGCATCTTCATAGGTAGAAGGTCTGACTACAGGAAAAGAAAGCATAGACGCGGGTGTAGACTCATCGTCCGAGATCACCCTCCTTCTACGGGACCTATGCACCAAAGTGCCTTCTTCTTCCTCATCTTCTTCCGAGGTCCTAGAACCACCAACCTTTCTCTTCGAAGAAGAAGAACATGAAATAATTTCTTGGGCTTGATCCAGGGACAATTTGGGAACAGATGCAGCAGACGCCCCACGAGCGGGAAACCCTGTCAAAAGAAAAAGGGTAAAACAACAAAGAGACTCGGGCAAGGAAAGAAGCGGGAACAAAATCTTCACTTACCGTGAGTTTTCACTTTCCAACCGTACTTCCCAGAGAAGTACTTCCAAGACCTTTACTCCAACGGAGAAATCGACAACAACATTTCTACCCAACCACTGATACCGGAGACATTCTCGACAGTACTTTTGATTGCTGAAAAAAGAAGAAAAAACTACGGTGTTAATAAAACACTTAAAGTAAGAAATAAAGAATGTGAGCTAAAATGTACTCACATGCACGATTCCACCTCTCACGGAAGGGAAGATTTTCTTCACCTCCTAAACCAGCAGTAGGCACAGCAACGTACCGAAGGTACCAACCTCTATCCTTATCGTCATCAGGGGTCACCATCACTCTTTTACTTCTGGCAGCCAGAGTAAAAATCCCTTGATGAAATAAGGTTGGGGAATAAAGACGAATAAGATGATTGAAGGTGAAAGGAACCTAGGCTAAAGAAGCTAAACATCTGAGACATGCAACAACTCGCCACACAATAGGACCGACTTGTCCCAAGCAAATATCGAAGAAACGACAGAACTCAATGATAGCTGGATCAATGGGAGGTCTAAACCCTAAGGTAAAAGTGTAGGTATAAACAAAAGAATATCCCGTCTTATAAGACGTTATTCTTTGGTTGCCATTCGGAACAATGATAGGAAAATCAGACTCCCAAAAATAGTCCCTGCGAACAAGAGGAATTAAACCTTCGGTGAGCAAGGTAGGGTACCTATCTGCACTATCAAGGGATGAAGATTGACCTGTAAGGACCTGATTATCCCTGGCAAAGGTAAACTCAGCAGGAATGATTTCATCCACTCGAGGTTCGCGTAAAGGTTCGTGATGTTCTCTACCTCTAGACGAAGATCTGGAAGCCCTAGCTCTCGGAGAAATAAGAGACCTAGCAGAAGGAGGGGAAGTAATTTGGGAAGAGGAAGAACCTCTAGATGGGGTAGAACTTAAACTCCTCAATCTACCACCTCTCCGGCTCCGCGTCGGAGCAGAAGAAGGGGCCAAATCATCAATGTTTATCACTCCTTTAGGTTGGTTCGAAGAAGACATATTTACAAAGACGAGGAAAACGTTCTTTACAAACAAAGAATGAAAGTTTTTCGTGAAAGTAAAGAAAAGAGAAAGGGTATTTATACTCGAAGAAGACCGTCAAAAATAGGAAAAAACAATGATGTGAAAGTCATAACTGAAGGTGTCACATCGTGACTGATGCAGCAGCAAAAAGCCCTAAAAGGCGCCGAGTAATTGCAGAACCAACCCAGAGGTGACACGTGGATTAAGCATTAAATGGAAGTGACAAGCTACGCCTATGTTCAGAGAAGAATACAATGTTTTGAAGTAAAGCGGCGGCAAAATATTCCCGCCATAAATGCATATCCACTTACCAAATATTAATCAATAAATAAATGGTAAGTGGGGGGACTATCTTTATTGGTAAAAAAGAGCTTCACACGCATGATAATTCTTGATGATTTTGTCAGTGACGTGGACCAAGGAAAATATGACAACTGGACATGACTCTATAAGGAGGTGCGAGGCAAAGAGGCACGACACTATATACCCACGAGGTAATCAGCTACGGGAAACTCAACTTGATTGAGGCAAGGAACAGACAAGGTCAAAATGAATCCGGACAGAGCTACGGGCAGATCCAAAGATCTTCAATTAATAATCCACACGTTACACAACCTTCGCGCGACATTTACGGTTATTCTTTGTAACATTACATTAATGTAATAATTAGTCATCATTGCAAGAGGTAGATGTTATACTGAAGAATTACCTATATAAGGGAATAGAAGTTAACTTGTAAAGGACATCCGAACTACGAACAAAATACACTTTACTTTTCTGTACATCTTATTGCTTATTTACTTACTCCTTTGCAATTATCATTATTTCTTGATTATCAGTAACCCGTATTCATCCTAAAAATAGCTTTAGTCAAGGAATCTAATTCTTTGGTTAAACAACATTTAGTAAACATAAATAAAATATTGAAACTTTTGAATGCTTCTCGAAAAAAAAATCTCTATACATTACTTATCATCCCAAAACACGGTAAGTACAAGTCATAAGCTTTAAGTAACCTACACTAACATCTCTAAATACCACTGTTCGGAATAAATACAAAAGTGCATGAATACTACTTGTAAGAAGGTGACTCCGAAATCGCGAACGTTGGAGCGGTTTTACCTCGAGTCTCCACAACAGCAACCGCGCTGCTAGCTATCGATCAACTGCTATGCAAAAACCTGGGATCTGCACACAAAAAAAAGTGCAGAAGAGTAGCATGAGCACACCACAGCGGTGTCCGGTAAGTATCAAGACTAACCTCGGTGGAGTAGTGACGAGGACTAGTCAAGACACCCACTGATCTAATAAATTAAACAGACATACGTATAGGAATGACATGACATGACACCTTTCTAATGGCTACACCATATAATTATCAACATAACAAGTACAAAGCGGAAGGAAGATACAACAAATAACACAAAACATCGTAATATTGCACAGAAGAAAGGACGGGGGTGCGAATCAAAAGCGGAAACCACAACACAGTAAAAACAATAGTAACTCAGCACTGCCATAATTTCCCCCTCAAGCCTTAGTCAACAGCTCCTACAATTTAGTCAATTCTTGGAGTGAAACCTTTAAATCGTAAGTTTATATTGAAAGCTTTAAAAATATAATCATTTCATTTTGAGTAAAGTCTCCTTCGAAATACACTTCCTCCGACGATATATAAATATAATGTTCAGAAGGAAAACCTCAAACACAAATTTCTTTCAATAAAAGCTTTTCAAATGTACCTTTCTAGTAACGGTTTTCCAAACATAGCTTCTTTCAAATAAATGCTTTGCAAACATACCTTTGGAAAATAATAACCTTGAAAACATAGTTTCCTTCAAGGTAAATGCCTTTAAACTTTACTTTTCAATAATTTTCTTTCAGACGTAGTTTCCAATAGAACAAGTGCACGGCATCACCCTTCGTGATTTTACTCTCGTCCTTCCCATAGAAATCGACCGATATGGCACGTAATTTAAGCGAATTAAACAAGTAAAACAAATGGACAGGGCAACAACAATGAGATAAAGGTCAAGTACAAGACAATAATAACAAGTCACACCAAATATGTAAGTACAACAATAACAGCTCAAAGTACGGGTACACGTATACACGGGGAAACAGATGTCACATCATAATGCATGTCCCTCGTCCTCACCTGCACGAAAACACCCTTCGTGCCATGAACTCACTCACAATATTACGCACGACAACACCCTTCGTGTTTTTACTCTCAATAATATGGCACGACATCACCCTTCGTGATTTTAATTTCAATAATATGGCACGGATCAACCTTCGTACTTTACACTCTTTCCTCACATGATAATGAATATAACAATGGCACGGCATCACCCTTCGTGCCTTACACTCTTTCCTCACATGATAATGCATATGAAATGGCACAGCATCACCCTTCGTGCTTTACACTCTTTCTCACCCAAACAAATGAAATAATAGCATTCAGACAAGGGAATCAACATCATAAACAATCATAGAAATCATACTGTCCCGGCAAGGGAGTCAACAATGGAAACAACACCATCAACAACATGAACATTAATAGAAACCATACTGTCCCGGAAAAGGAATCAACAATGGAAACAATATCATCAACAGCATAAACAATAATAGAACCCATATTTTCCCGGCAAGGGAGTCAACAATGGAAACAATATCATCCTGATAAGGGAAACAACTATAACCGATCTCACTTAAACAATTAGCTTCACGGAACAAACCCAGTTCGAACAATGCTCAGTAATAGGCAACACCAAGGAAATACCATCAACACGGATGATTATCAACTAAACCTAAGTAGCCCTTAAGGGAAAATCATATAATTCACAAGGTACGACTCACGGGCCTGCTTGACACCAACGTATAGATATTCCAATTTCTGCTAAACAATTATAGGGCGAGATTATGCTAGTTCTGGTCAAATAGGAAGTTTATGAAGGAAGATAAGGCACAACAGTAGGAAAGGTAAAGTCTTCATTTAAGTTGATTAAGATCAAATAAGAAACAAGGAACACTAAGCAAGTAATTTCTAATTTGAACAGGAAGAAATGAAACTAGCAGTCAGGAACTCAAATGTAACAATTGGAACTTCATACACGGGGGATATAAGGACCTACGAATCCTAAAAGGCCAACCTATTGGCAAATAAGTCTGAGTACGCACTCTTCACCTCGCGTACACGGGCTACAATCAACATAGAAGACTTAATCCTAAGGGATAGTTCCCCCACACAAGGTTAGGCAAGATACTTACCTCGAAGACGACAACCTGGTACTCCAAAATGAACTTCTCGGGCGAAAAGATCTCCAGACGGCTCAAATCAACTAAAGCAACTTCAAAGTACACATAAAACGTATAAGGAACTATTCCGAATAATAAAGTTTCAATCTTTACAAAATTATAAAAATCGGCCCAAAAGTCGACCCCCGGGCCCACACCTCGGAACCCGAAAAAATTTACAAAAGCCGAATACCTATTCTAGTATGAGTTCAACCATACAAATTTTATCAAATTCTGATACCATTCGGTCCCTCAAATCATGATTTTTCAGTTTAGAAGTTTTCTTTCAAAACCCACATCTTTCTCAACTAAAAATACAATTTAAATGATAAAATTAAGAACAAATTCATGGAATAAATTTAATTTTAATAGAAGAACACTTACCCATTCGATTTGTGTGAAAAACCCTCAAAGAATCGCCAAGAACCGAGCTCTAGAAGTCAAAATATGATAAAAATGGTGAAACCCTCGATTTTGAAAATTTATATTCTGTCCAGGCATTTTGTTCATCGCGAACGCGGAGAAAGGGATGTGTTCGCGAAGAAGGGAAGTTGAAGCTGCCCAGTTGAACTATATGAACGCGTCACCGTGTACGCGAACGCGGAGAAGAGGAAATGCGGGACCTATGCGAACGCGGATACAACATTGCGATCGCGAAGAGGAATAACCTACAGACCCCCAGCCCTTGGTTCTACTATGAGAACGCAATGGGATATATGCGAACGCGATGAAGGTGAAGGCAGACACTATGCGATTGCGTTCGAGTTCACGCGAACGTAGTGTACAAATATTACCCCCTCCCCCCCCCTCCCAGATTACACTTCGCGAACGCGGAGGAGAGGGTTCGAATGCATAGAAGGAAAACAAGCTGACAGACATCAGTAGTGCAAATTTGGATAAAGTTGACTCAAAACCTATCCGAAACACACCCGAGGTCCCCCGGGACCCCATCTAAACACCAAAACGATGAATCAAACCAAAAATCAAACTTGAATTTTCAAAACTTCAAATATCAAAACTCGTGTCGAAACCTATCAATTCAACCCGGAATGACGTGAAATTTTGCAGACAAGTCACAAGTAACACACGGACCTATAGCCACTCCCGAAATTCTATTCCGAGCCTGATATCAAAATTTCACCTATCGGCTGAAATCGCCGAAATTTTAACTTTCGCCAAATTACCTCAAATTACCCTACGGACCTCCAAAACTAATTTCGGACGCGTGCCTAAGTCCGAAATCACCATACGAAGCTGTTGGCATTAACCAAAACTCATTTTGAGGCCGTTACACAAAAGTCAAATATCCGGTCAACTTCCATCACCCAAGCTTCAAAATTTGAGATTTTTCTCCCAATTCGACTCCGGATCATCCGGTAACTGAATCCAACCACGCACGCAGGTCGATATACACAATGTGGAGCTATTCAAGACTTTACGCCACCGAATGGAGCTTGAATTCTCAAACAACCGATCGGGGAGTTACAATAATAGTCACGTAATTATTTTCATAATGATTTGAAATAGGCTTAATTATTTTTGTACTATTTAGCAATAGTCAGTTAATTACTTTCTTAATATACATGACCTTAAAATTTACTAAATTTCGATTATTAAATATTTTCCTATTTGAACACCTTAGGAATCGTAATATTTAGGACTAAAATCAATTAAATATATTTATAGATTTAGTTGACGTCAACTAAAAAACGAATAATACAATTAAATCTCAAATCAATTCAGTTCCAAATTACAATTGTGATACTTCTTCGTATAATATTCAAAATGAGTTAGCCCTTGAGTTATTCTCTTCGGTATCGCCTTCTCTCATCATTAAAGGCGCCGCAAGGTTTCACGGGATTATTAGATTTTTAATTACGCAATAGATATAAAGCAAACACATGTTAACACTATAAGTGCATTACCCAAAAAGAACTATGCGTAAGAGTATATTACAATAATTTAATATAAAGAATATGAAGTCATGTATGATTTTTTTTCATTTTTTATTTTTCTAGAATATTTGACAATGACAGTAGAGCTTTTATATTGATAAAATTATAATTTAGTTATTTTTCTAATATTTAAAACTTTTAAATCAACTAATTTTTTGTTATAAAATATTTACTTATTTGAACTACGTAGGAAGTTCAAATATCCAGGACTTTAAAATTCATTAAGATTTGACCTTATATAATTTTTTTTATTTAATTATGTAAAATAACAATAATACTTTTCATATTATTTTATGTAATATTTAATAGTTTAAAATCAACTTTTATATTAGAGAAGATATATTCATTATGAAATATAGAGACAATTATTAAATTTGTATAAGGAGTAAATATAAAAGTTATATAATTAACTTACATGAATTCTTAATCGTTACAAGTTGAGAAGATACCCAATAATTCTGCATTCAAATGTTTGGCCAATGTAACATTTATTTTGCAATATAAATAAATATTGCATTTATCTCGATGTCAATTTATATTGCACATAATTCATCCTTATTTTCAATTTTATGCACTTTTATTAATAGACGCATAAAATACGTGCAACACACGTACATTAAACTAGTATCTATATCTATATTATTGTAAAAATATGAATACAATATCGGTTTACAAAAATAACCTTATAATATTAAGCATAATAACTCATAATAAGAGAACATAACCAGAATTTTAGATATAAAATCCTATTAATTTTAGGATATAATACTACACATTAGGAATCCTACATGATTACCATTAGGAATCTTATTAGTATAATTACTCTCTGACTGTCTAATTCATATAAAAATTGAACAAGTAAATATCTTTAGTCATGTAATCCTATTATTTTTAGGTTATACTTCTTAAAAATTCATATTACTAATTTAATTTGAAAACGTATTATAATGTCCTATTACTAATTTAATTTGAGATTGTATTATATTGTCCAAATCCATTTACAAGAAATGAGAGCCTATATTATTATAAAATCATAAATACAATATTAATATATCAAAATAGCCCTAAAATAAGAAACGGAAGAACTCATAGAGAAAGGACATAACTGCAATAGCCTATTTTATGGACTATAATACCTTCTATGCTTAATTTTAATATTTAATATTTTAAATTAATAGATTTTTGTCTATTAAATTCTCATTAAAAATATGTAGGAATGTTTAATAAAATCATTTTCATAAGAATCCTTTGTATTGAAAATACATTACCATTACATAATGTCCAATACGAAGAAAAAATAAAAGTAAAATTAAATAGATAGCATAAAGAGTTGAAATTGAAAACAATATACCCCCACGATAATATATTTTATTTTATATTTGAACTATTTTTCTATTCAAATAATGTGTTTAATCAATTTTTCGTGTAATATTAAAAAATGCCCAATTATTAAATATTTAAGAATATAAATGTATGAGAAAGAGAAAAAAAGTTGGTAAGAGTCAATAGCACTAATAATTCTACAAACATAAAGATCTAAAAGTGAAATGTCATACCAATCTTTTACTCTTTGAAAATAAAATTTTTGGTGGATAAAATTATAATTAAGATTAAATATTCAAAATAAGAGATGAACTAATATTAAGATCCGAACCAATATAGAGTAAATTATTTTTTATGTTAAAACCAAATAATTAAATCTTTTAACTAATTATTTAGCAAAAGAATGCAATTCAATTATTTCATAAATTCATCATCTTAGTAAAATTATTATTCAAGTTAAAAAAAATCTTAGGGTATATAAATTTATTCCATAAAAAGAGCGTTAGAACACGAAGTAAAAACGTTAGTATATTATTGTCACGACCCCAAATCCTAAACCGGCCGTGGTGGCGCCTATCGTGGAACTAGGCTAGCCAACAATCACATAATTACAGTTTCTTTCAAAATTCCCAACTCATTTTCAATATCTCATAAACGTATGTAAATTTCTGAATTTTTAAGCAAAACAAAACAAGCTAAACAATCTACAACCATCCCCAAGATCTGGAGCCAACAGTTCATGAGCATCTAAGAATAATACCAAGAATTATACTGTCATAATACATAATATCGGAACAAAGAACTAAGTACAAAAGAAGAAAGGGAAACATAGATGTTGTGGACGCTGAACAACTACCTCTACGTCCCGACTCCGGCTCCGCACGGAAATGGATGACTAACGCTCGATACCAGCACCTGAATCTGCACACGGAGGTGCAGGGAGTAATAGTGAGTACGCCAACTCAGTAGTAATGAAAATAAATCAGGTCTGAACAGTAAGAAACACATAGGAGCAAATCATCAAATCACAATAAGTTAAATATTGACTTCCAACAGTATATACATTTCGTCAATATGCTTTAAAAGCCAGTTTCAAGTCAAAATCCTTTGAACATGTGTGATTTCCAGTGATTTCAGTAAAATGCCCAAGAAGTATTAGCTTACAGATGAAATGAATCATAAATAGTTACTCCGGCAAAACCAGTATCATAAACAGCCCCTCGGGCAAATCATCACTCAGAATCATTCACTCAGCATACCTCACAATTACTCAGCATCAGCCCCTTGGGCAACCTCACAGTCACTCCTACCTCCCAATCACTCGTCACTCGGCACTCAGTAGGTACCTGCGCTCACTGGGGGTGTACAGACTCCGGAGGGGCTCCTACAGCCCAAGCGCTATAACAAGCCAAATCATGGCATCAATCACTCTGGCACTCGGTCTCTCACATATCAAAACAGTGTAACATGCTGCGGCGTACAATCCAATCCATAATATCCTCACAATATTGGCTCTCGGCCTCACTTAGTCAGAAACTCTCAAAATGCCACTCGGACCATAAATAAACGGGGTTCTCGACCCAAAATAATATTTTATATCATGAAATAATATCAACAAGTCTGAGTATCAAAAACAGTTCAACATAAATAACTAAGTGTAAATTCATAATTTCCACGGCTTAAAACCCAAATATATCAAAAGCATAAAAATATGATTTATCATATGATTTAAAAGCAGTTACACAACTCAATAGTTGCCTCGGTGTCACGACTCAAATTTTCACCCTTTAGGCCGTGACTGCGCCTAACGTTGAACCCGCTAGGCCAGCTAACGTATGACTTGCAATAGAAATTTAAAATCATTTAACATGGAATAAAATGCTAACTTGTCAACTTCAACCAATTCCCATCACATAATGAGATAATAGTGGGACAACCATTTGACCGAAAATAGATAACATGTTTTCCCTTTTTTCATATTCCCAACAGAATCCTTCAAGCATTGTTAATAAAGATAACGAAACTTTAAATGCGGAAAGTAAGAACATAACAATCATGACATAACGTAAACTCCGAAAACCGGGGTGTCACAATCTCACGGACTAACTACTAGAATACTAAATACAAGTCTGGAATGAAAGTACAACACTGTCTTGGAAATAAAGGAGAAAGACAATGAAGCGGTAAAGGAAAGAAGCCTCGGGATCCACGGACGCCAGTGTATACCTCGAAGCTCTGATGTGGACTGAAGGTATCTCCCTCAGAACGCTCCACGGGGTCCGGTAGCAGGGTCTGCACAACACAAGGAAGTGCAGTGTAGTATCAGTACAACCGACCCCATGTACTGAGTAAGTGCCAAGCCTAACCCCGGCCGAAGTAGTGACGAGGTTAGACTTAGCATAATACAATCACCTGTCCTAGTCTAAGCAGATATATGTACAAGAATTAACCGATAATGAAAACAAGTATGATCAAATAGAAGAGATATGGGAACAAATAGGGGAAAACTATTAACGGGGCAGCAATAATATCGGAACTTAAACGATAAAATAAGATATGTGTACATGCTGGGGATACAGGAAAAACAACATCTAATTCACAACGGTACAGTGAGAATGCGGCTAGAAAGTAAAAACAGAAACCGAAAAATCAACTATCAGTATACGGGAACCAATCAAATAACAGAGCACGGCATGTCCCCTCGTGCGTAATC
>MDKH01105381.1:0-22141 GCA_005239495.1 Nicotiana undulata
ACGAGGTCAGGTTAAGGCCCTACCAGAGTAAATATAATAATTTTAAAACAGTAAAATAGATAAATCTACAGCAAACAATTATGGAGAATGTTTGAAAACTTAACAGTCAGGGGAGCCCTCCGCTCAGAACAAGGTAAACATAAGGTGGAATCTCCCAGGATACCATCCCGTAGTTCTAGATGATTATGCGGTACAGAGGGACCTCCCGAAATACGTGCGTAGTCCCATAATAAAAATGCAGTGCTGGGGGATATCCTGGAATATGTCCGTAGTCCCAATTTAAATATGCAGTATAGGGGGATCACCCGGAATACGTCCGTAGTCCCAATTGAAATATACGATGCAAGATAAAATGACAGGAATAAAATCAATTTATACAGTTCATCAAAATCACAGCTAAGGAAAGGCAGTAATCTAATTAAACATGGCGCACAGAGTGTCAAGTTGGAAATTGAATATTACACATGTAAGCATGCTTTTATAATTTAGTTTAAACAATTTAACATATTAAAGAAATTTAACAGGAGAAAAACAATTTATGATTTTTTTCAAGGAAAAATAGGATTTTCTGGGAAAATATTTTTTATGAATAAAGGAAGGGTATAATATAAATAGAAAAACAATGCCGCTCGGCTCATACTAAATATTCTCCCAATGACGCGGAATGTCACAAAGTCACAAGCTTCTAATACTAGAGTATCTCTAAACAAGTCTGGAAGTACATAAAAAAAGACTCTAGACGATGTAGTAGAAGGGGTCTCCGAGAATTCTGCGAACGCGGCAGAAATACCTTGTAGTCTCCTAGAACCAACAACAAATATTATCCTCGAGGTTGACAAATCGTACCTGGATCTTCACACGAAAAGATGTGTAGGAAATGGCATGAGTACACCACACTGGTACCTAGTAAATCCCATGCCTAACCTCGGTCAAGTAGTGACGAGGTCAGGTTAATGCCCTACCGACCAAGTTTTCCCCCAAAAAGTCAATACCCGACCCCGGGCCCGCTTGGTCAAAACTCGAGGTTCGGACTAAAATCCATTTACACATTCACCCTGATCCCGAATATGTATTAAGTTTCGGAATCCGACCCCAAATCGAGGTCTAAATTCCCAAATTCGAAAAATCCTCAATTCTCCCTAAATCCCTAATTTCTACCCTTGAAGAAAAAGATTTAGGACTAGGAATCCTATGAATGATGATAAATTGAAGGGAATGAGTTAAAGAACACAAACCTATGATTTGTTATTGAATTCCCTCGTCAAAAATCGCCCTAGGCCGAGATCTAGTGAAAGAGGTATGAAATTTTGAACAATTCCCGTTTTGAAGTCTGTTTTAAAACAATTGAAAGGTCTTTATCGCATTCGCGGAAGACCTGTCGCAATCGCGATGCACAAGGCCTAAGGCCTTCATGTTCACGAGTCTATCTATGCATTCGCGTAAGGCAGCTTTCCCCCTAGCCTTTGCATTCGCGACCCAATGGACGCGTTCGCGTAGAAGAGCATGACCCCTCCCCTGGTCCCATATTGTCACGACCCAATTTACCCTCTGAAAGTTATCGTGATGGCACCTATTCTCTACGACTAGGTAAGCCTAATATTTAGGCAAACACTTCAATAAAAACACATGAAATAAGGAAAATAAGGGTATAATATAAATAGCAAAACAGTGTCGCTCGGCTCATACAAAATATTCTCCCAATGACCCGGAATGTCACAAAGTCACAAGCTTCTAATACTACAGTATCTCTAAACTAGTCTGGAAGTACATAAAAAAGACTCTAGACGATGTAGTAGAAGGGGACTCCGAGAATTCTGCGGACGCGGCAGAAATACCTTGTAGTCTCCTAGATTCAACAACAAATACTATCCTCGAGGCTGACAGCTTGTACCTGGATCTTCACACGAAAATATGTGTAGGAAAGGGCATGAGTACACCACATTGGTACCTAGTAAGTCCCAAGCCTAACCACGATCAACTAGTGACGAGGTCAGGTTAAGGCCCTACCAGAGTAAATATAATAATTTTAAAACAGTAAAATAGATAATTCTACAGTAAACAATTATGGAGAATGTTTGAAAACTTAACAGTCAGGGGAGCCCTCGGCTCAAAACAAGGTAAACATAAGGTGGAATCTCCTAGGATACCATCCCGTTGTTCTAGATGATTATGCGGTACAGGGGGACCTCCCGAAATACGTGCGTAGTCCCAAAATAAAAATGCAGTGCTGGGGGATATCCTGGAATATGTCCGTAGTCCCAATTTAAATATGCAGTATAGGGGGATCACCCGGAATACGTCCGTAGTCCCAATTGAAATATACGATGCAAGATAAAATGACAGGAATGAAATCAATTTATACAGTTCATCAAAATCACAGCTAAGGAAAGGCAACAATCTAACTAAACATGGCGCACAGAGTGTCAAGTAGGCAATTGAATATTACACATGTAAGCATGCTTTTATAATTTAATTTAAACACTTTAACATATTAAAGAAATTTAACAGGAGAAAAACAATTTATGATTTTTTTCAAGGAAAAATAGGATTTTCTGGGAAAATATTTTTTATGAAGAAAGGAAGGGTATAATATAAATAGCAAAACAATGCCGCTCGACTCATACTAAATATTCTCCCAATGACCCGGAATGTGACAAAGTCACAAGCTTCTAATACTAGAGTATCTCTAAACAAGTCTGGAAGTACATAAAAAAAGACTCTAGACGATGTAATAGAAGGGGTCTCCGAGAATTCTGCGGACGCGGCAGAAATACCTTGTAGTCTCCTAGAACCAACAACAAATATTATCCTCGAGGTTGAAAAATCGTACCTGGATCTTCACACGAAAAGATGTGTAGGAAATGGCATGATTACACCACACTGGTACCTAGTAAATCCCATGCCTAACCTCGGTCAAGTAGTGACGAGATCAGGTTAATGCCCTACCGGCCAAATTTCCACCCAAAAAGTTAAAACCCGACCCCGGGCCCGCTTGGTCAAAACTCGAGGTTCGAACCAAAATCCATTTACACATTCACCCTGATCCCGAATATGTATTAAGTTTCGGAATCCGGCCCCAAATCGAGGTCTAAATTCCCAAATTCGAAAAATCCTCAATTCTCCCTAAATACCTAATTTCTACCCTTGAAGAACAAGATTTAGGACTAGGAATCCGGTGAATGATGATAAATTGAAGGGAATGAGTTAAAGAACACAAACCTATGACTTGTTATTGAATTCCCTCTTCAAAAATCGCCCTAGGCCGAGATCTAGTGAAAGAGGTATGAAATTTTGAACAATTCCCGTTTTGAAGTCTGTTTTAAAACAATTGAAAGGTCTTTATCGCATTCGCGGAAGACCTGTCGCGATCACGATGCACAAGGGCCTAAGGCCTTCATGCTCACGAGTCTATCTATGCGTTGGTGTAAGGCAGATTTCCCCCTAGCCTTTGCGTTCGCGACCCAATGGACGCGTTCGCGTAGAAGAGCATGACCCTTCCCCAAGGTCCCATATTGTCACGAACCAATTTACCCTCTGAAAGTTATCGTGATGGCACCTATTCTCTACGACTAGGTAAGCCTAATATTTAGGCAAAAACTTCAATAAAAACACAAGAAATAAAGAAAATAAGGGTATAATATAAAAAGCAAACCAGTGTCGCTCGGCTCATACAAAATATTCTCCCAATGACCCTGAATGTAACAAAGTCACAAGCTTCTAATACTACAGTATCTCTAAACTAGTCTTGAAGTACATAAAAAAGACTCTAGACGATGTAGTAGAAGGTGACTCCGAGAATTCTGCGGACGCGGCAGAAATACCTTGTAGTCTCCTAGATTCAACAACAAATACTATCCTCGAGGCTGACAATTTGTACCTGGATCTTCACACGAAAATATGTGTAGGAAAGGGCATGAGTACACCACATTGGTACCTAGTATGTCCCAAGCCTAACCACGATCAAGTAGTGACAAGGTCAGGTTAAGGCCCTACCGAAGTAAATATAATCATTTTAAAACAGTAAAAGAGATAATTCTATAGTAAACAGTTATGGAGAATGTTTGAAAACTTAACAGTCAGGGGAACCCTCGTCTTGGAACAATGTAAACATAAGGTGGAATCTCCCAGGATACCGTCTCGTAGTTCTAGATGATTATGCGGTACAGGGGGACCTCTCGGAATACGTGCGTAGTCCCAAAATAAAAATGCAGTTCTGGGGGATATCCTGGAATTTTTCTATAGTCCCAATTTAAATATGCATTATAGGGGGATCTCCCGGAATACGCCAGTAGTCCCAATTCAAATATGCGATGCAAGATATAATTACAGGAATAAAATTAATTTATACAGTTCATCAAAATCACAGCTAAGGAAAATAAGTAATCTAACTAAACATGGCGCACAGAGTGTCAAGTAGGCAATTGAATATTAAACATGTAAGCATTCTTTTCTAATATAAGTTAAACACTTTAACATATTAAAGAAAGTTAACAGGAGAAAAATAATTTATGATTTTTTTCACCTCACGTACACGGCGCCCACACATCAAGTAGTATCAAACTTCCTAAGGGGAAGTCCCCAACACTAGGTTAGGCAAGCCACATTCCTCATCCACTCAAATCAACTTGAAATCACGCTCTATCCACGAGTACCCGACTCCAAATGTCCCAAATCTATTCAAATTAGTAGCATAATGTAAATATAACTTTATGTAATCAATTTACCTATTTAATTCAAAACTAAAATGCGAAATTAGGATAATCGCCCCAAAACGTCCTCCAGGCCCACGCCTCAGAATCGTGTAAAATTTACAAATTATAAACACCCGTTCACTCATGAGCACACTCGAACAAAAAACCACAAAATCCGACGTCAAAACCTCATTAAATTCTCGAATTTTCTGTTGGGGAACTTTTTCCCTCATTTCCAAACTTTTACTTCAAATTCCTTAATTAGAAGAGGAAAACAACAATAGATTAATGTATTATGATCAAAATAGATTTAGAATTCGTTACCCAATGATTCTCCTTCAAAATCCATCGAGAAATCGTCTCCCACCGAGCTCTAATTCGATTTTTGTGTTATGAAATTTCAAACCCTCGAACTTTTTATTTCTGCCTAGCGATTTTCGCATATGCGTTTCATGGTCCCGCACCTGCGTAAAAAGCATCGCATGGTCACTGGGCCGCATATGCGATTCCCCAACCGCATCTACGGTCCTTGATGCCTTGGCCTTCTTCCGCTTCTGCGATCACCACCACCGCACCTGTGTGTCCGCACCTGCGCGCTCCTCCCGCCTCCCCCCGAAGGTGCGAAACACCAGAACCAACAACACCAGATTTGGCATAAGTCCAATATTCTTCATGTTGAGCATCCGAAACACACCCGAGGCCCCCGGGACCTCAAAAAAACCTACCAACATGTCCTATAACCTCATTTGAACTTAGTCGAGCCTTCAAACCACATCAAATAACACCAAAAACAAGAGTTAAACATGGACTCAAGTATAAGAACTTAGCATTTTTCCAAAATCTACAAACGATGCCGAAACACGTCAAACCTAGTCCGAAAGACCTCAAATTTGACACACAGGTCACAAATAACGCTATGCACGTACATCCACTTCCAAAAATCCATTCTGTGCTCTTTTTCAAAATTTCCCTTATCGGTAGAAATCATAAAAAATTTAACTTTCGCCAATTCAAGCCTTAATGTACTACCAACCTCCAAAACACATTACATACGCTCTCCTAACTCCAAAATCACTAAACGGAGGTAATAGAGTCGTCGAAAACCTATTCGATATCCGTCTTCACACAATTCCAACTACGGTCCAAATTTTAAGGCTTAAACACACATCTAGGGACTAAGTATCCCTAAACTTCTCGAATTCCATAACCAAACACTCCGGCAAGTCCCAATAGCAGAAAATAATGTGGGGTAAATAGTTATAAGGGGTTCGGGACTCAAACTCTCAAAACGACTGACCGGGTCATTACATCCTCCCCCTCTTAAAAGAATCGTTCGTCCTCGAACGAATATAAAGACATACCTGAAGGTGTGAAAATATGAGGGTACTAGCTGCGCATATCCTGCTCAGTCTCCCAATTCGCCTCCTCGACCGGTTGACTCCTCCACTAGACCCTTACTGAAGCAATATTATTTTACCTAAGCTTTCTGATGTGCCTATCCAAAATGGCTACTGGCTCCTCAACATAAGATAGATCATTGTCCAACTAGACTGAGCTGAAATCAAATACATGAGCCGGATCACCGTGATACTTCCAGAGCATAGAAACATGGAATATCGGATGAACTCCTGCTAGGATGGGAGGCAAGGCAAGCTCATATGCAACCTCCCTAACGTGCCGCAATATCTCAAAAGGGCTAACGAACCTTGGGCTAAGCTTGCCTTTCTTTCTGAACCTCATGACGCCCTTCACAGGCGATGAAGCAAGACCCGCTCACCAACCATAAATACCAGATCACAAACCTTACGGTCTGCAAAACTCCTCTTCCTGGACTGGGCTGTGCGAAGTCTCTCCTGAATCACCTTCACCTTATCCAGCGCATCCTGGACCAAATATGTACCCAAGAATCGGGCCTTGCCCGACTTAAACAATCCCACTGAGGACCGACACCGGCTACCATGCAAATCCTCATACGGTGCCATCTGAATGTTGGACTGGTAACTGTTGTTGTAAGAAAACTCAGCAAGTGGCAAGTATTGGTCCCATGACCCTCCGAACTCCATCACACAGGCACAGAGCATATCCTCAAAAATCTGAATCATGCGCTCGGATTGTCCGTGTGTCTGAGGGCGAAAGGTTGTGCTCAGCTTCACCCTAGTGCCCAACTCGTGTTGTACGGCCCTCCAAAACCGTGATGTGAATTGTGTACCTCTGTCTGAAATGATAGACACTCGAATACTGTGAAGGTGGAAAATCTCCCTGATATAAATCTCAAACAATCTCTCTGAGGAGTATGTAGTCAACACTGGGATGAAATGGGATAACTTGGTCAGCCGTTCCACGATCACCAAATAGCATCGAACTTTCTCAATGTCCAAGGAAGTCCAACCACAAATTCCATGGTGATCCGTTCCCACTTCCACTCTAGGATCTCTAACATCTGAAGTAGCCCTCCCGGTCTCTGATTTTTCATATTTAACTTGCTGACAGTTGAGACAATTGGCCACAAATCCAACTATATCCTTTTTAATCCGTCTGCACCAATAGTGTTGTCTCAGGTCCTGGTACATCTTCGCAGTACCCGAATGAATGGAGTACCGCGAGCTATAGGGCTCATGAAGAATCAAATCCCGAAGCCCATCCACATTGGGCACACAGATCCGAACATGCATCCTCATCACACTGTCATCATCTATAGTCACATCCCTAGCATCACCTCGCCGGACCCTGTCCTGAAGAAACAGAAGGTGGGAGTCATCATACTGACGCTCTCTGATGCAGTCATAAAGAGAAGATCGAGAAACCGCACAAGCTAATACCCGGCTAGGTTCTGAAACATCCAATCTCACGAATTGGCTGGCTAAGGTCTGAACATCCAAGGCTAAAGGCCTCTCAGCTGCCGGAAGATATGCCAAACTCCCTAAACTCTCCGCCTGGCGACTCAAGACATCGGCCACTACATTGGCCTTCCCCGGGTGGTATAATATACTGATATCATAGTCCTTTAGTAGCTCTAACCACCTCTACCGATGTAGATTAAGGTACTTGTACCTGAAAAGGTGCTGTAAACTTCAGTGATCAGTGTAAATCTCATAGGGAACATCGTACAAATAATGACGCCAGATCTTCAGAGCGTGAATAATAGCTGCCTACTCGAGGTCATGAACTGCATAATTCTTCTCATGCACCTTCAAATGTCTGGATGCGTAGGCAATCCTGCATCAATACCGCTCCAAGGCCTATCCTCGAGGCATCAAAATAGATAGTGTAGGACCCTGAACCTATAGGCAATACTAACATTGGAGTTGTGGTCAAAGTTGTCTTGAGCTTATGAAAGCTCTCCTCGCACTCCTCGGTCCACCTGAACGGAGCACCCTTGTGGGCCAGCCTGGTTATAGGTGCTATAATAGATTAAAATCCCTCTACAAAGCGACGGTAGTACCCCACCAAACCAAGGAAACTACGGATCTCCGTAGCTAATGATGGTCTATGTCAACTCTGTACTGCCTCCACCTTCTTCTGATCTACCTTGATCCCATCACAAGACACTACGTGGCCAAAGAATGCCACTGAATCAAGCCAGAACTCACACTTAGAAAATTTTGCATACAATTTCTTCTCCCTCAAGGCCTGAAGCACAGTCCTCTAGTGCTGCTCATGATCTTCCCGAGATGAGGAATATACTAGGATGTCATCAAAAAACACAATATTGAAGGAATCAAGATAAGGCCAGAACATACTATGCATCAGATGCATAAAGGCTGTTGGGGCATTGGTCAGCCCAAATGACATGACAAGAAACTCATAGTGACCATATCTGCTGCTGAAGGCAGTCTTCGGGATGTTCGACTCCGGAATCTACATCTGATGATATCCACAACGCAATTCAATCTTGGAAAATACCCTGGCACCCTGTAACTAATAAAATAAATTATCGATGCGAGGCAAGGGGTACTTGTTCTTCACTGTAACCTTGTTCAACTGCCAATAATCAATACACATACACATAAAACCATCCCTTTTACTTCAAAAATAATACCGGAGCGCCCCAAGGTGATACATTGAGCCTGATGAAACCCTTATCAAGCAACTCCTAAAACTGCTCTTTCAACTCCTTAAACTTAGGAGGATCCATACGATAAGGAGGAATAGAAATGGGCTGAGTGCCCGGCAACAAATCAATGCCGAAATCAATGTCTCTATCGTGCGACATACCCGGAAGATAAGTTGGAAATACATTAGGGAAGTCCCTCACTACTGGGAATGACTCAACTATAGGGATATCAACACTCACATCTCTCACATAAGTCAAATACGCATCACACCCGTTCTCAACCATCCGCTGAGCCTTGAGAAATGAAATGACCCTGCGAGAGTATACTCTAAGGTACCTCTCCACTCTAATCTCGGTAAGCCTAGTGTAGCCAGCGCGACGGTGTTATGGTGAGAATCAAGAATAGCATAATGGGGCGACAACCAGTCCATGCCCAAGATAACATCGAAATCTACCCTATCGAGTAATAAAAAATCAGCTCTAGTCTCAAAACCACTGAGAGTAATCAAACACGACCGATATACATGGTCCATAACTAGAGAATCTCCCACAGGAGTAGATACATAAACATGTGAACTCAAAGAATTCTGAGATATCCCCAAATGTGGAGAAAAATAAGAAGACACATATGAATACGTAGAGCCTATTTCAAATGATACGGATGCATCCCTATGACAGACATGGATGATACTTGTGAAAACTGAATCTGATGTGACGTCCTAGGAACGGGCTGGAAGGGCATAGTACTTGGCCTGGCCTCCCTCTCTAGGGCGACCTCGACCTTCCCGACCTCCACCTTGAGCTGGCTGAGGAGGTGGAGTGGCAGTTGGGGCTGGAAGAATAGCATGAGGACCCGGTAGAGGCTAATAAGTCTATGGAGGTTCACCCCTCCTGGATCCAGGGCAATCTCTAACCATGTGACGAGCGTGGCCACACTCAAAACAACCCTTCGGAAGACGTTGTAGCTTAGATTGACACGGAACTGGCCTGTTGGACTGGCCGGTAATAGCACCTCAAGTAGGAGGCACACTAGATACAGGTGGTGCATAATAGGGCTTCTAAGGTCTAGGAGGAGGTGGAACACCGCTGGCTGCAGGAAGAGCTGAATGAACAGGGCGACCCATAAAACCCCTACCATATCGTGCTGCTAGTGCACGAGATCCCCAATAATGACAAGTCTCTCGAGACCTCTTAGCCTCTCTCTCCTCTCTATCCCGAGCAAACATGCCCTCTACCCTCCTGAAAATACTCACTTCCTGCTGATAAGGGATATCTATATCCAACTCTCTAGCCGTACTGGTTTGAATACTGGGGTGGAGTCCCTCAATGAAGCGACCAACCCTCTCTCTAACTGTGGAAACCAAAGCCGGTGCATGACGAGCTAACTCACTGAAATGAACTGCATACTCTGACACAGTCATAGCACCCTAGCGCAGCTGCTCAAATTATGCGCGCCAAGCATCCCTGAGACTCTGAGGGACATACTCTCGCAGAAATATCTCTGAAAACTGAGTCCAAGTAAGTGAAGCTGCCTCGTCCGGACCACTCAGATCATAGACACGCCACCATTGATATGCCTCTCCCTTCAGCTGGAAAGCGGTGAAAGAAACTTCACTCGTCTCCACAATGCCCATCGTGCGGAGAACATTATGACACTCCTCAAGAAAACCTAGAGCGTCATCTGAAGCTAGTCCGCTGAAAGTAGGTGGGTGGTACTTCTTGTACCTCCCATGTCTGAGCTGCTCTACCTCATAAACAACTACCTTGGCTTTCTGCTGAACCGGAACCACTAGAGGCATAGGAATGTACTCTGGGACCTGATTAACCCGGACCCTCTCCTCATGAGTGCGGGATGGGGGAATATGTGCCCCTCCCCCCGCCTGATATGTGGCTGGGATAATCGGAAGTAGCCCAACCTGAGTTAGAGTGTTGAACATGCTCATGAACTGAGCTAAAGTCTCTTAGAGGGATGAAGTAGCAATAGGAATCTCCTATGCCAGCCCTCCAGCCGGAGCTGCTGTGGGCTCCTCTGTCGTTGCTCTCCCAGGTGCTCGGGTTGCACCTCGTGCTCGTCCTCTACCCCGGCCCCTGCCTCTAGCGGCTCTGACAGGGGGCTCGAGTGCTAGGTCATCGGTCCTCGTGGTACGATTCTTCACCATCTGTGAGAAAGAACCGAATAGAGTTTTAGAATTTTGACGTTAATAACTCGCACGACAAGGAAATCAAAGGAATATGATTGTTCTTAACAGTTTCATAGCCTCCCGAAGATAGATACGGACGTCTCCGTACTGATCCGCAAGACTTCAATAAACCGGCTAGTGACTCGTGACTCCCATGAACCTAGACGCTCCGATACTAACTTGTCACGACCCAATTTACCCTCTGAAAAGTATCGTGACAGCACCTAGTCTCTACGACTAGGTAAGCCTAATATTAAGGGAAAAACATTAATAAAAACACAAGAAATAAGGAAAATAAGGGTATAATCTAAATAGCATAACAGTGCCGCTCGGTTTATACAAAATATTCTCCCAATGACCCGGAATGTCACAAAGTCACAAGCTTCTAATACTGTAGCTCTAAACAAGTCTAGAAATACATAAAAACAAGACTCGAGATGATGGAGTAGAAGGGGACTCTGACGATTCTGCAAATGCGGCAAAAATACCTTGTAGTCTCCTAGAATTAGCAACAAATACTATCCTCGAAGCTGATAGCTCGTACCTGGATCTGCACACGAAAACATGTGCAGGAAAAGGCATGAGTATGCCACATTGGTACCTAGTAAGTGCAAAGCCTAACCCCGGTCAAGTAGTGACGAGGCTAGGTTAAGTCCCTACCAGAGTAAATATAACAATTTAAAACGTAAAAGAGATAAGTAAATTCTACAGTAAGCAATTAATTCTCATATTTCAATTGGGGAACTTTTTCCCTCATTTCCAAATTTTTACTCTCAAATTCCTTATTTAGAAGAAAAAAACAACAATAGATTATTGTATTACGATCAAACTAGAGTAATAATTCGTTTCCCAATGATTCTCCTTCAAAATTCCTCAATAAATCGTCTCCCACCGAGCTCTGATTCGATTTTTGTGTTATGAAATTTCAAACCCTCGAACTTCCTTATTTCTACGCAGCGATTTGCGCATTTGTGGTTCAAGGGGCCACACCTGCGGTCCCGCACTTGCGTAAAAGTCATCGCACGTGTGAAAATAACTTATCCGGGTTGGGGCCTCATCTACGATCACTGGGCCGCATCTGCGGTTCTGCATCTGCGATTCGCCAGCCGCATCTGCGGTTCTTGATGCCATAGCCTTCTTCCGATTCTGCGATCAACACCACTGCACCTGCCTGTCTGCATCCACGGACTCCTCCTCCGTAGGTGCGAAACACCAGAACCAGCAACACCAGATCTTTCCTAAGTCCAATATTCTTCACGTTAAGCATCCGAAACACACCTGACGCCCCCCGGGTCTTCAACCAAACCTACCAACCAGTCCTATAACTTCATTAGAACTTAGTCGAGCCTTGAAAGCACATCAAATAACACCAAAAAGAAGAATTAAACATGGATTCAATCCTAAGAACTTAGCATTTTTCCAAAATCTACAAACGATGCTGAAACACGTCGAAACCTAGTCCGAATGACCTCAAATATAACTTTCGCAAATTCAAGTACCAACCTCCAAAATACATTCTTGACGCTCTCCTAACCCCAAATTCACTCAATGGAGCTGGCGGAGTCAACGAAAACCTATTCCGGATCCGTCTTCACACAATTCCGACTACGGTCCAAATTCTAAGGCTTAAACTCATTTCTAGGGACTAAGTTTTCCAACACTTCCCGAATTCCATAACTAAACACTCCAGCAAGTCCCAATAGCAGAATTAAATGTGGGGAAAACAGTTATTAGGGGTTCGAGGTTCAAACTCTAAAAAGCACCGGTCGGGTCGTTAAACATATTCTTCCCGTTCGCGATAGACAGGTCGTGTTGGCGAAGGGTAACACCCCCGTTGCTCCGCGTTCACGATCTAGTCTACGTGTTCACACAGAGGAATCGCGAAGCACAAGTCACAACACTAGCAACAACAATCACATACGAATTTCTAAGTCTCCAACTCCCCGTGTCCTATCCAAAACTCACCCGAGCCCTCGAGGCTCCAAACAAAACATGCACACAAGTACTATTTTCTCAAGCGAAGAACACCTTAAACTACGAATTCTCAAGAACACCTTAAAATTACTATTTTCTCAACCGAAGGTCCGAAACACGTCAAATCGGCTCTGATTCTTACGTAATTTCACAGACAAGGTAAAAATATCATAACAGACCTATACCGGGCTCCGAAACAAAAATACGGGCCGGATACCAACAAGATTGAACATTAAACAATTTCCTTAAAATCATTAATTTTCTGTAATTCAATGTTAGTCAAACATTCATTTCTCGGGCTAGGGATCTCTGAATTCAATTCCGGGCATACGCCCAGATCTCATATTTTAATACGGACCCACCGTGACCGTCAAAATATGGGTCCGGGTCCACTTACTCAAATTGATGACCGAAGTCAACTAAAATTACTTTTAAATGCCAAAAGTATTATTTCTTCATTTTTTCACATAAACGCTTTCCAGAATTACGCTTTAACTGCACACACAAATTGAGGTGGGTAAAAATAATATTTTGAGGCTAACGAGTGCAGAATAGAGTCATACAACACAAGATGATCCTTTGGATCATCACAATAATATATTTTTTCTCCAAGAGAATCGGGCAATACTCTGTATCAATCATGAGGAACGGCTTCTCTTGATATCTCTTTCTTGTTTCCTTAACCAAGGGAAACAATTGACGGCCAAATGCATATTTTCTTGAATTATTTGATTGTCAAAAAATGTCTAACCACATGTTGAGTTGATCTTGAGGAAGAATGTCTCTTGCTTACTTCAGCTTTGAGAAAGGCAATATTTGAAGTCTTGATCTATTTTTTAAGAAAACATTTATGAGATTTTTCGAGATAGGCATCCTCTATTAATGTGCCTAAATTATAGTATAATTGCTTTCAATATAAAGCATATTGATTTTTTTAAAATCATCTCTCGTTGTTCTTTTATTTGAAGCAAATCATTTTATACTGCAAAAGTTTAAGACAGAAAAAGAAAAAAATATAGAAATAGAACTAGTATGGCTATTTTAGGAATGATCTAGTATCAGTCGAACAAAATTATTTAATATTTTACCATTACCTAAGATACCGAAAAGCAATATCATAAATATTGATTGGTAGATATTCGTAAACACTAAAACGTGAATAGGCAATAGTATTATTTATGAGCAAATGGAGACTACTTAAAAAGATTGCTCACCAATAATAGACGCATCAAAGAAGCTAATTGGGGATTCCTCCTATTAGTTTTATGATTATTGTACGTCTCTCGTCCGTCCTACACGAGTGTGTGAATCGTGTTGAACATACTTGACAATAACTTGTTACCTGCAATATGATTTTATAATAACTTAACACGTATATATAAGCTCATAATATGCTTCATGCAAAGATCAATAATAACATATCAACCTGTCTATCACGTATATTGTTCATTTTATCACTTTCGAAATCATATACTTTTATTAAGTAAGGAAATTTATATCTTTAAAATTCACGGGTACATACATAATTAGTATTGCACAAAACAAAAAAGTGATAATAATATGCAAATCTGTAAGCATCAACTAATTAATTCATTTTGATAATATAAATCTTGATCCTTTTCATATCAACAAAACTTATAAAATGAGTTATTTGGTTGTGCGAAACGTGGATAAATTACGTAGTATTTAAAATAATTAGTGGATAACTGTAGCACTTCAAAAGTATATTTTAAGCTTTTGCTTGATTTTTTAAGTTACAAAAGTGTTTCTTTACCCATCCACAACACAACAAGTTGTGGTTTCAGGCATGAAAATGAAGCTAAAGATCTGGTGAACTGTTATTTGATTTATGGAAATCATATGGAAAAAACAAAGGTAATTTTTAATCAATTGTAAGCTAATTATGTTTGTTACCTTGATTCTTCTTAATGAACTATTCTCCGTGATTCAACGACTTAAACAACATATTTCTTGAACGTACGATGATGCAGACCTCATTATAATATATTTGATCTCCAAGAGAATCGGACAATACTCTGGATCGATCATGAGGAACTTGTATCGATATCTCCTTCTTGTTTCCTTAATCGAGCAAAACAATTGAGGGCCAATGCGGATTTTCTTGAATTATTTGATTGTCAAAAAATGTTTAACCTCATTTTGAGTTGATCTTGAGGAAGAATGTCTCTTGCTTACTTCAGCTTTGAGAAATGCAATATTTGAATGTATCACGATCCAATTTCCCATTTGTTGGGTATCGTGATGGCACTTAGTCTTAGGAACTAGGTATGCCTATCATTTATTGATTAACAACAATAATTAAGAAAATCTAACAGTCTCGATACAGAAATCTTTACATAATTTATAATTTCCAAAAAACCGATAGTACAAGCCATAAGCTCTATAGAGTTTACTGCAACTTCCAAATACAAATGTTTTGAAGTAAGTAAAAAACAATGGGAATACAAAATAGGAAGGTGACTCTGAAGCCTGCGAACGCGACGAAAGGTTTACCTTGAGTCTCCTCAACAAGAATCCGCACAATTACTAATGATGAATACCTGGATCTGCACAAAAATGTCCAGAAGTGTAGTATGAGCACACAACAACAGTGGACAGTAAGTATCCAGAATAACCTCGGTGAACTGGTGACGAGGACTGGTCAAGACACCACGAGTCTAATAAACTAGACAAGAATAAGCATAGGAATAACCGTACATGATTTCTACATGGAACTACGCAATATGACTAACAATACAATAATTACCATCAGAAAGGAAAAACGACAAGTACTAGCGGAATACCATAAATATAATAACAGAGTAGTGAGCAGAAACACAACTTAAATCAAAAATCGCAGATACAGCTGGGACAAATAATAACTTAGCAACTACGACATCTCTCAATTTAGATTTTAGTCAACAATTTCACGAAGTACCGAACCTCAGGTAAATTACAACTCACAGGTATCAATACCTGAACCCTAACACTTGGCATCTTGTGCCGTCATAACACCTCATAATCATGTTGACAACTCATGTGCCGAATAAAGCCATTCTCACATTGAAGGCGAGTAAATAAGGGTGTGCTTCCATACTCAAAAATATGAAGAAAACCACTTATTTGTTAAGGGTACTTAGCCATGTGTATGCTTTTGCAAGTGTCCTAACATTCATACCAGCTAGTAAGCATAAGGAAAAGAACAGACAACACGTAGAAAGTTTGCAGAATAGGTGGATCTCCCGGAATACAGTTCCGTAGTCCGAAAGTGAATATGCAGAACAGAGGGATCTCCCAAAATACCGTTCCATAGTCCCAAAGTAAATATGCAAAACAAGGGGATCTCCCGGAATACTGTTCCGTAGTCCCAAAGTAAATATGCAAAACAAGGGGATCTCCTGGAATACTGCTCCGTAGTCCCAAAGTAAATATGCAGAACAACAGGATCTCTCAGAATATTGTTCCGTAGTCCCAAAGTAAATATGTCGAATAAGGGAATCTCCCGGAATACCATTCCCTAGTCCCAAAGTAAATATGTAGAACAGGGGGACCTCCCAGAATACTGTTCCATAATCCCAAAGGAAATATGCAGTGCAACTAATAGAGGTAACGATTACAGCACGACAGAAACCTCGTACATCACCACAACAAGTACCACAGTAACTATGACAATAATACAATGTACGGTGAGTAAATCAACTCAAGAACTTTAAATCACGAATAAACTATAGAACTCATTCAAAAGGAATAACCATAGTATAGAACGCTAGGCATAAATAGAACAGGTTAACAAGGGAAAAGTCAAAATGTATCAACGATTCCACCATATTCAAGCCAACAATAAGGAAGCGAACACGAGTCCAAAAGCTCCAAATAAAGGTAATTCAACTAAAATATGGGTCATCTAAACTCCTTTTGAGTTTGAGAAATTACAAAGGATATTCCACAATTCAATTAAGGATAAGCAGCAGAAGATAATCAGAACGCCAATTAAGACCAAACAATTATAGGATGAGATAACAAAAATTTCAAGTTAAGATAAGTAGTTATGAAAAGATAGCATGATGATAGAAGAGTTAAGATCTTCAGTTCAGTCAAATAAGAGTCAAATACACAATAAGAGTGAATCCTAATGCAATTAACTCTAATTAAAGCATGTAGAGGTGAAACTAGCAAATAGGAACTCAAACATATCAAGAACAACTTCATACACAGTGAATACAAGGACCGGGGAACCCTAAAAGGACAATTTTAACAAATAAGTCCGAGCACACACTCGTCACCTCGCGTACACAGACTGCAATTAACATAGAAGACTCAAATCCTAAGAGGTAGTTTCCCCACACACGGTTAGGCAAGATACTTACCTCAAAGAAGACAAACCAGTACTCTAAAATGAGCTTCTCGGGTGAAAAGACCTCCGTACGGCTCAAATCCAACCATAATAATTTCAAAGAACAAATAAAACTTATAAGAAACTATTACGGATCATAAAGTTTCAATCATTACAAAAATATAAACATCAATCCAAAAGTCGACCCCGGCCTCGCACCGCAAAACCTGACACATTTTACAAAACCCGAACATCCATTCTAATACGTGTCCAACAATACTGATTTCATAAAATTCCGATACCGAATCTATGTTCAAACCCAATTATTCTCTTTAGAAAAGTTTTTGACAAAAACCCTCAATTCTCCCATAAAAATATGGATTAATTCAAAAAATGAACTTCTGTAATCATATTAAAATACAAAAATTATACTAAGATTCTTACCCCCATGAAAAGACGAGAAGAACGTCGCAAAAAGCACCTCAATCGGAGCTCCAGAACTCAAGATATGCTCAAAATACCAAAATGACGCGATCTGATTTTTTTATACTCAAAGATTTTTGCTTTTGTGACAAAAATATCCGCACCTGCGCATTTTCAGTTGTCATTTCTGCTTTTGCAGATCATTTTACGCACCCGCGGCTTCGCAGATCCGGACCCAACTTCGCATCTGCGAAGCACCAACACCAACTCTCTTTTCTAAAACTAAAATGAGCATCACTTCCTCATACGATGTCCAAATTTGACGATTCTTTTTGCTATAGCTCCGTAATTACGATACCAATCTTATGCTTAAATCAAAACAGAAATTGGAGCTCATTTGCTTAATTTTGTATAATTTATGTTTGAAGAAACGACGTCGAAACATAAAGAATGAGCGCAACACAACCCAAACATATCTGAAACTCACCCGAGCCCTCTGGACCCCGTCCGAACATACCAATAAGTTCAATAACCTAACACGGACCCGCTCCAGGCCTCAAACCACAAAAAAGAATGACGAAACTACAAACCGCACCATGAATAGAACTTATGAACTTCCAAATCTTCCAACTTCTAAAACTCGTGCCGAAACCTATCAATCCAACCCATAATGACATTGAATTTTGTAGGCAAGTCCCAATTGACATAACAGAGTTGTTCCAACAATCGGAATTGCATTCCAACCCCAGTATCACAAAAGTTAACTATTGGTGAAACCTCTCCACCTTCCAAACTTAAACTTTTCCAACTTTCGTCGTAATGTTTCAAATCACCCTATGAACCTCCAAATTCAATTTCGGACGCACGCCTTAGTCCAAAATCACCATACAAAGCTGTTGAAATCATCTAAAACCCATTTCCGAGCCGTTTACACAAAATTCAAATTCCGGACAACGCTTACCGCTTAAGCTTCCAAAACACGAATCCTTCTTCCGATTTGGCTCTGAATCAGTCGTAACTAAATTCAACCACGCATGCAGGTCAATATACATAATATGAAACTGCTCAAGGCCTTATGCCGCCGAACGAAGCTTAAATTCTCAAAATGACCGGTCGAGTCGTTACATCCTCCCGCTCTTAAACAAACGTTCGTCCTCGAACGTGTCAAGATTCCCCTCGAAGTCCTCAAATCACTGAATGCACACTTCCAACATACACCCGTGAGTGATCCCACGTCACCCCTATATACATAAGCTTGACGACACCATCTAAACTACAATTTAGCCTTTCTACTAACACCGATAAGCCTCATACCTTAAATTCTCACCTTCTATTCATTTCCAAAAGACCCGATTCTAAATCCATATCCGGTATCAGCCTCAACCAGTTGCATCAACTCATACCTACACCCACAAGGTACGACCACACAACATAACACACCACACATAGGCCCTTAATAGCACTTATCATCATAATAGTTGCATGTAATCAAAACCAGCACCAACAATTAGCCTCATATCCGACAGGAACTCGTTTCAAACCTCTACAACGCTAACTATAATGCAAGAAACACGAAGACCTCATAGCTATACACCTGAATCAACAAGTCATAAATAAAACCACCGAGCACACCCCACAAGCTCAAACTCAAGAAGCACATAACGAAAATGATTGAATATGCAAAGAGAAACACATAAGAGAAATATCAAACAAGCCTGACAGGCACAACTATCTATCAGTACGATACTACGAATCAATTTAAATAGGAAAATCAAATTACATGAACAAGTCATAAGGATCTCATCCTAGTATAACTCTCAACCGCGACACCCAACCCGACTGAAACATATCAAATCACATAAAATCGCGAAGGTCTCACCCATAAGTGAAGTAATAAATAAGGGAACCCATCCCGATAAGCAAAATCGAAACAAAAATACGAATAGCGCCCCTCTGTAACAAATAAAACGCATACATGTATGACATCATCTAGCATAACGACCTCCAACTTACTATATGAAACACATCAACGGGTCGGGCCTGCCCCTTTTGGGCGCCCTCTACTCTATTGAATACCCCACTGTGACACATCTTTCTGGAGTCTGGGGCAATCTCTCACCATGTGGTTGGTATCTCCACACTCAAAGCAATCTCTCTGCTTTTGGGGCTATGGAAATTATGCAATACGGGTACCCTGAGACCCGTGAGCACTTAGAACATTGTACGATGACAAAAGTGCAAACTGAACTCGATGACCCACAAAACCTCTACCATGTCATACCCTACCTCCAAAGTAAGGACCAGTATATATCTCGAGCCTACGAGTCCTCCTCGCCTCCCTATCATCTCTCTCTTGACCTAGCATGTCCTTTCCCTCATGGCCCCGCCTGTCCTCTCAATCCTGATCCCACATGCCCTCTACTCATCTAGCGATCCCTACCACCTGCTGAAATGTAACATCCGACTCTATCTCCTGAGCCATGATTAACTGAATATCATGACTGATCCCCTTAATGAATCTACGGACAGGTTCTCTAACTGTAGTGACCAAAGCAGGTGCATGCCTTGCAAAATCACTGAATCTCACGGCATTATCTAACACTAGCATAATGCCTTGACGCAACTGCTCAAACTCCGTGCGCCATGCATCCTGAAGGGACTGAGGTACAAACTCTCCAAGAATATCTCCGAAAACATAACCCATGAAAATGAAGCTACATCAGTTGGGTTACGCAACTCATACGCCCGACACCACTGATAAGCGGCTTCCTTAAGCTGAAACGTAGTAAAAGCAACACCACTCGCTCAATAATACCCATAGTGCGGACAATATGGCACTCCTCTAGAAAACCCTATGCACTCCCTAAAGCCAAACCACTGAATGTAGAAGGGTCGTATTTCCTGAACCTTGCAAGTCTACATTTCTCCTCCTCAGATGATGATGCCCTGACCATGCGCTGAACTGGGACCAAAAGCTATGTCGCCATGACGCCCAGAACCTGACCAACGTGAACTCGCTGCTCTGGAGTGTGGGCGGCAAGAGTCTAAGTCCCTTCCTCGGTGTGTGAAATAGCTGGTGTAACCAGATTCAACCCCACTTGAGTCAATCGACCAACCATGCTCAGGAACTATGAAAGGGTCTCCTGAAGTCCGGCCGTAACAATAGACGCCTCTGGTACCTATCCCCCAAATTGGAACTACTGGTGGTTCCTCAACGGCTGCTCTGGTAGGTGCTCTAGCTGCGGCACGTACTCCTCGTCGGCCCTCTACCTCTGCCCCTAGCGACATCCGCTCTAGGTGTAACATCATCAGGAACTGCAACCCGTGTCCTCACCATGTGTGAGAGAATTGAATGATTAAAGTTCAAACTTCGAGATCAATTAACTTGCACGATAAGAATGAAGGAAGTGAAATTGTCCTAATAGTTCTGTAGCCTCTTGAAGATAAGTACAGACGTCTATGTACCGATCCGCAACTCTACTAAACTCGCTTATGAATCATAGCACCTATGAACCTAGGGCTCTAAGACCAACTTGTCATGACCCAATTTCCCCTCCGTTGGGTATTGTGATGGACCCTAGTCTTAGGTACTAGGTAAGCCTAACATTTACTTAATAACAACATTAATAAAGAATATCTAATAGTCTCGATATAGAAATCTTTACAAAATTTAAAATTTCTCAAAAACCGGTAGTACAAGTCATAACTCTACGGAGTTTACTACACCTTCTAATACAGCTGTTTCAAAGTAAGTAAAAACAATGGGAATCTAAAATAGGAAGGTGACTCCGAAGCCTGCGAATGCGGTGACAGGTTTACCTTGAGTCTCCTCATCAAAAATCCGCACTACTACTAACGATGAATACTTGGGCCTGCACAAAAATATGCGGAAGTGTAGTATAAGCACACCACAACGGTGGCCAGTAAGTATCAAAAATAACATCGGTGAACTAGTGACAAGGACTAGTCAAGACACTCACTGGTCTAATAAACTAGACAAGCATAAGCATAGGAATAACCGTGCATGATTTCTACATGGAACTACGCAATATGACTAACAATACAGTAATTACCATCATAAAAGAAAAAATGACAAGTACTAGCGGAATACCATAATAATAATAACAGAGGAGTAAGCGAAAACACAACTTAAATCCAAAATCGCAGATACAGCAGGGCCAAATAATAACTCAGCAACTTCGACATCTCTCAATTCTGATTTTAGTCAACAACTTCACGAAGTACCGAACCTCGGGTAAACTACAAATCACGGGTATCAATACCTGAACCCTAAGACTTGGCATATTTTGCCCTCATCACACCTCATAATCATGCTGACAACTCACGTGCGGAATAAAGCCATTCTCACATAGAAGGCGAGTAAATAAGGGTGTGCCTCTATACTCAACAATATCAAGAAAACGTCATATTAGTTAAGGGTAGTTAGCCACGCGTATGCTTGTGCAAGTGTCCTAACATAGTTCAT
>ML279705.1:9006-20922 GCA_005239495.1 Nicotiana undulata
GTTAAAGGCCAAAAAAAAATGTTTTAAGCCCGCCCTAGAAGTCCCCCCCCCCCCCCCCCCCCCCCTCACACAACTACTTGCGATGAAATACATAATGCGTATTTTGCTGAGGTTCGAGCAGATGAGGACGATCTCAATGGAACGACTTATCGATTGACCTCGGTGCAGACCGAATCCAGAAAAGATCGAAGGAATAATATCAGAAGGGACCTCGCAACTCTGCGATCCAGCATGGAAAGACATCTACCATATGACAGAGCTGCCATTGCGTCCTCCTCCCGCCATGAACAGGGCCCACCCAGATCAAGGACAGGGACTCACCAGAACGAAAGAGGTATGCCCCCATTATTATCCGCTCATAATTTTTGTGTGTCACCTACAGAAATAGTCTACGCCCTGGAGAAGCTCGGTGCAAAGGTGAATTGGCCGCAAGAGATGAGGTCGGACCCGAGTACTGGAAAATCAGACGCCCTTTGCGAGTTCTACCAAGAGCGAGGGCACAGAACCGAGGATTGCATCGCCCTAATACATGAGGTCGTAAACATGCTACTACAGGGGAACCTCAAAGGTCGTGAACAACATCAAGGACTACGAAAACCGGCCTCGCCGACCCGCACCGTCCACATGATCATCAGTGGTGATGACGATGCTTCCATCAACAATGTGAAGTTCACACAACCCACAATCTCAAACGGTCAATAACCCACGAGCGGTAAGATGAACTCGAAGAAAGTATCATCTTCGATAAGTCAGATACCAATGGTTTGGTTTTCCCTCACTATGATGCCCTTTATCACTTTACAAATTTTAGATACCGATGTGAGACGCATTATGGTAGACGGTGGGAGCGGCGCGTGCATTATCCGCCCTCCAATGCTTTCCAAATGAAACTCGAAGATAGGATAGTTGCATCACGCTAATGGGTTTAACAATGCAGTTGAGTGAAAATCCGGCTAAATCACATTCCCCGACTTGGCCTGTGGCGTCACTCTGGAAACATTCCATTTCATGGACCAAGACACAACGTACAACGCCATAATAGGGAAACCATGGATACACACCATGAGAGAAGTCCCTTATGTCTTGTAACAAGTTTACAAATTCCCAACTCCATGGGGGATATTCATTATACAAGGGGAACATCACACATCTTGGGAATGCTACTGCATCACCCTAGACTATAGGGTCACTCAACAAATGAAGGACAAAATAAAAGAGGCATAGCAATCAATAGGGTCGAGGTCGATATGTGATGATAGCGAGGACATCATCACATACCGATATGGTCGAAACTGCGGGATCGACCATAGAAGACCTCGGACCCGTCTAATTAGATAGAAACAACCACAACAAGAATGCTTACATCAGCTGAAAAATTTAGGAACCAAGTTAAGTTCGTCAATTCTTAATTTCTAACATCAGCTTGTTTGTTTTTAGCCATGCAGATATGAGAAGAATCCTAAAGGAAATCGCCACACACAAGCTGAATATCGATCCATTCCCCTCCCCCTCCCCCTCCCCCCTATGAGGTAGGTTAGGCGTAAGTTCAACTCCGTAATTAATGATGCGGTACACGAAGAGGTGGAAAAACTATTAGAAAATGGCTCGGCCAGGGAGTCGAAATACCCTCAATGGGTCACCAAAGTGGTCATGGTGAAAAAGAAGAATTGGAAATGGCGGATGTGCGTAGATTTCACAGATTTGAACAACGCATGCCCCAGGGATTTATTTTTGTTACCCCATATCGACCAACTCATCGACGCAACAGCCAGACATGAATCACTGAACTTCTTGGATGCCTACTCTGGCTATAATCAATTCCTCATGGAAGAAAAGGATCAGAAGAAAACCACTTTCATCACCCATCAGGTGACATACTGCTACAGGGTCATGCCTTTAGGCTGAAAAACGTAGGGGCGACTTAGCAAAGGTTAGTGACGAGGATGTTCAAATACCAACCTCGGCAAAATGATGGAAGCATACATATACGACACGATGGTCAATTCCGAAAAGAAAGAAGATCATATCGACCACTTGAGAGAAACCTTCGACATACTTAGGCGATACAGAATGAAACTAAACCCCATAAAGTGTGTGTTGGGTGTGGCCTCAAGAAATGTTTTAGGCTAGGTATCGAGGTAAAACCTGATCGAATCAAAGCCATTGAAAGGATACCAGGGCACTTGACCACCAAAAAATGGGTTGAGAGGTTGACCAGACGTATCGCCGCCCTTTCAAGGTTTATTTCGCGATCGTCGGATAGGTGTCACAGATTCTTCGGTCTACTCAAGAAGTATAACAGCCTCCAATGGACTTTTGTGTACATCCAAGCCTTAAAGGAGTTAAACACATATTTTTCATCGCTACCATTGCTCTCAAGACCATAATCTAGGGAACGCCTCCTCATTTACCTCGCTTTATCCGAAGTAGTTGTGAGAGCCATCCTGGTCTGAGAAAATAAAGGTACACAGTCTCCCATATATTACATTAGCAAAACATTAATCGATGCCGATACGCGATACCTTCACCTTCAAAAACTATCCCTGGCCTTAGTCGTAGCTTCACGAAAACTTAGACCATATTTTCCAATGCCATCCCATCTCGGTCGTCACAATTTTCCCCTAAGAAGTATTGTACATAAACCTGAGTTATCAGGCAGGTTGTCCAAATGGTCCATCAAACTAAGCGAGCACGATATCACATATCAACCGCGAACATCGATAAAGTCACAAGTTTTTCCTGACTTTGTCGCCGACTTCAGCGCAAAAATAATGCCTGAAGTTGAAAAGAGACCACCCACGCTTCTCCCCAATACAAGACCTCTGGGTCCTATACACAGACGGCGCACCCAACACGTCCGGGCTAGGACTCGTACTCGAATTTTCAAATGGCGAAGTGATTCGCCAGTCCATAAGGTGCCCGGACATGACTAACAACGAGGCCAAGTATGAGGCCGTAATTTCAGGGTTAAGGTTGGCACTCAAATACGGGGCGAAATGGTTAAGACCTGTGATTCTCAACTCGTTATCAACCAAGTCTTAGGAACTTTCTAGATCAAGGAACAAAGATTGCAAAAATATCATACCAAAACCTGTAAGTTGCTGACCGAGTTCGACGAATGTCAACTCGACCAGATCCCTCGAAAGTATACTGAGGCGCAACTACCATAAACATTACACCCGGAGACAAAAGTGTAGTCCACCTTCTCAATTCATTGATTGACCAAATTGAGGTAAGAACCATAAACCTGACTTGGGACTGGCGCAACCATATTGTTACATACTTGCAGGATGGCGTACTCCCAGGTGATAAAAAAGAGGCAAAAAAATTGTGAATACAAGCAGCCAGGCACAACATCATTCACGACGACGTATACAAGAGAACGTATAACGGCCCTTTGGCGAAATGCTTGGGCCCAAATCAGATGCGGCGTGTCATCAAAGAGATATATGAAGGCCATTGTGGAGCTCATTCCGGCAATTGGGCTTTGGTCAGATGCCTTATATGGGCGGGATATTACTGGCCCACCGTGAAAAAAGAGGCCACGGACTTCGTGAAAAAATGTGAACAATACCAAAAGTATGCCCCAATGATTCACTAAGAAGACGAACAACTCCACTTAGTCACTTCCCATTGGCCATTCATCAAATGGGGAATGGATATCGTGGGCCCTCCCCCGGCAGGGCGAGGTAACATACGATTTCTTATTTTAACTGACTATTTCTCTAAGTGGGTAGAAGCAGTAGCATTCTCCCAAATACGTGAACAAGAAATGATTGCCTTCATATGAAAAAAAACATCGTATGTCGGTTCGGCCTCCACAAAGAGATTAGCTGCGACAACGAAGCCTAATTTATAGGAAAGAAGGTTGTTGAATTTTTTGAGAAGTGGCATATCAAAAGAATATTCTCAACGCCTCCACCCTGCGGGCAACAGACAAGCAGAGTCCTCCAACAAGTTGATACTGAACATCATGAAGAAAAAACTTGAAGACGCCAAAGGGCTATGGCCGGAAATGTTACCAGAAGTACTCTAGGCCTACCAAACAACGCCGAAGACAAGCACAGGAGAGACACCTTACCCTTTAGTCTATGGGACTGATGCAGTAATACCGGTTGAAGTCGGGGACCCCAACCTAAGATACTCCCACGAAAGCGGACCAAGGAATGACGAAAGCAGAAGGTAGGAGCTCGACGAAGTCGAAGAACAACGCGCCATGGCCTACATAAGGATGATCGCCCAAAAACAACAAGTAGAACACTATTATAACAAGAAGGAAAAGGTCAGGCCGCTCAAAGTCGGGGACTATGTGCTTAAAGCCAAAACACAAGCAAGCAAAGACCCACGGGAAGGCAAATTGGGAACAAACTAGGACGACCCGTACAAAATCACGGCAACAGCGAACCAAGGATTATTCGAACTAGAAACAATGGAGGGAAAGCTACTACCAAACAACTGGAATATTACCCACCTTAAGTACTTCAACTTTTAGGAGGTAAGGCGTCCCACAAGTCGTACTCTTTTTTCCCTCACTTGAGTTTTGTCCCAATTGGGTTTTCTAAAGGAGGTTTTTAACGAGGCGGCGAAGGGGACACTCCAAGTCGAAGTACACAGAAACAGAGGGCCAGGATGGCTAGTTTATTACCCGGCCTCTCAATCCTTCTCCAGGACGACAAATGAAGGGACTAGATAGACTAGGACTGGAACACCAATCAACACCCAAATATTTGTAAATTTCCCCAAGACTATGAACAAAACCACAATGCGTGAAGTTTATTCCTATTTTTCTCCAAATGTACAACCAAGGCAACAATGCTTAAAGTTTACGATGTCGACAAACTCCGCACCTAGAAGCATATTTTTCTAAACATATGTTGTGTTCGACCTCATTTGAACCAACACCTAATGGCCCTCGGCCATAATCAAACATAGGTCATGTCCAACCTTGTTCGAACTAACACCTAATGACCCTCGGACATAGTCAAACATATGTCAAGTTTGACCTTGTTCGATCTAACATCTACCGGCCCTCGGCCATAATCAAACATAGGTCATTTTCGACCTTGTTCGAACTAATACCTAATGGCCATCGACCATAATCAAACATAGGTCATGTTCGACCTTGTTCGAACTAACACCTAATAACCCTCGTCCATAGTCAAACATAGGTCATGTTCGACCTTATTCGAACTAACACCTACTGGCCCTCGTCCATAGTCAAACATAGGTCTTTCGACCTTGTTCAAACTAAGACATATTCAAACATAGGTTATGTTCGACCTTGTTCGAACTAACACCTAATGGCCCTCGTCCATAGTCAAACATAGGTCATGTTCGAACTAACACCTACTAGCCCTCGGCCATAAGTAAACATATGATATGTTCGACCTTGTTCGAAACAACATCTACTAGCCCTCGACCATAATTAAACATATGATATGTTCGACCCCGTTCGAACCAACATCTACTGGCCCTCGGCATAGTTAAACATAGGAATTGCTCAACCTCGTTCGAATTAACACTAGCCGATCCTCGGTCGTAATTAAACTTAGTATCCCTTATTCAAACTAAGTGATTAGGGCTAAGAAAATCAAGGCAACCAAGCGACAAAATCAAAAAACATACAAGCACGAACTGCATGAACATAATAAGGTACAAATAACAAAGTTGACATTTCATACTTAGAATGTTTTTAAAAAGGCTCGTAAAGATGCCTACAAAATACGCACAAGTTCACAACAAAAATAAGAAGGAAAAAGAGAAACTATTGGTCGGTGTCATGCCCATCAGTACCATCAGCTTGACCATCTGGTCCAACTCCATCTATGCCCTCACCATCACCACCGCCATCAGGGTATGCGTCTTGGTACCAGGCATGCTCTTTAATCTGGTCCACACCCACGTCCTTCTCATCGTCATCGGCCTCCAGTGTAGCAGGATTGTACCCGCAAGCGATTCGAGATTCACGGGCCTTGACACGAGCATCTTCAAGGGTGGTCCCAAGAACATATCCCGCCGCATGAAAATAACGGAACATATCCAACTAAGCCTCAGCGTGAATCCATTCCTCCTACAGGCCTCGGGGAACGTTTTGGAAATCTGAAGTGTGGGAAGATGACGACTGCACACACATTGGAGCCTTCTCAACTTCTAGGGCGGCCGCCTGGTCCTGAAGAAGGGAGTTGTCTTTCTCCAAATCTCCAATCCTTTCATCGAGTCACTCTTCTTTAAGTCTCATCGTGCCCAAATCATTCTCTCACTTAGAACGGAGTGTCCGTACCAGCACCTCGAGGGCCTCCTCTTTCCTCGAAGTTGTCAAATGAGCAGACTCCGCCCTCTCCAACTCATTTGCTTCTTATTAATATCACCGTGAAGAACCTCCATCTGCAGGCGACACTCCTCCAACTACCTGCGAAGCTCGACCACTTGTGCTTAGAGACCGCTACATTGAGCCTTCACGGACCTTCTAACCTCGAGATATTCCACTTTATTTATTAGCGTCCCCTCAAGGATGCTGCACTTTTAGATGACCCTTACTAGCTCGTCATCCTTCTCCTTCATTTCATCTCAAAGAGCCAGCAAATTGCCGCTCTCACCAAACCACCTACAAAATTTCCGGTGCTTGCCCGATACTCGCGGTATTTTCGCTATAACTTCATAAAAATAGCCTTACGCCTATCCTCTCTTAGGGAGCTTTCAATCTCCAAGATCACTGTCTGAAAAAGAAATAAAAAGAAAGAAAACAGAGTAAGAACGAGGCCTAAACGTTGAACGTAACAAATAGAAATAAGAAGCGTCAAAAAATTAACCCTAAGAGTGAGACCGACCATACTCCTCGATAAGGTAGCAACTTTCAGGTCTTGAAGAGTTCGACCCTCCACATCGAAGAAAAGGGGATGGAGGGCATGAACCGTGTTCTTTGTATTTTTTAATAAATCCTGATTCATGGGGATCGTAATAGTCCGTGTGGACCCCTCCATGTCACCTCCAGCTGGGTAAATCCCTCATCTATCATCCTCATCTGATCAACATTGAGATCAGAACTCGTCTCGTAGCCATCCTCAGCAACACCTTTGCCTCTCCCATCGGTCGGCAAAGAAGCATCGTTTGCCGACTGCGACATTGACGGCTCCTCCTACCGCAAATTATCAGAAGCCAAAGTGGCTGGCCCTTTGGCTCCTACCTCCGCAAAGGTAAGAGGTACTCTCTCAACGACCTCCGTCGATATCGGAACATCCGACGCCAGCTCCGCGTCGTCCTCAAGTATTATGGTCGGTGTCTCATGGATGACAAAACCATCCATTACTGAATCTACCGTCCGGGCGACCCTATCACCAACGTCTGCCAATCTTCTCTTACAGTGAAATTAATTCCTGTTGCTCGGCGACTCCTCCTCCTCTTTGTCCACAAGACGGTGCAAGGGGGAAGCCGGAAGCTCCGCTGTTGAAATATCCACAAGCGGAGAAGAAAACCATGCTCAGGAAATAATAGATGGGGCCGACAATAGAGTAGACCTGGCCGCTATTGAGGATGAAACAAAAGAAGATGATCGAATAGGACTAGCCGAGATCATAGTGGGAATAGACGCCGAAGAGGAGGCATCCTTCCTTTTATGAAATACAGGAGGAGGAGCCCTCGGCCTCCTCGAAGATCCTTGGGCTGGAAAAGAAGAATCAAAGTAAGGTTATCGCCACCACCAAGAGAAAACTATAATAAGTAGGTGACCATGAGGCCAAAACAACAAAAATATATGTAGATAACCTCACCGGCCAAGGAAGGAGCAGGACCGAACTTATTAAAAAAGCTCGGCCACTCACAATTTCCACGATGTGAGGCAGAACCCGGCCAACCCAGTCAGAAATATCTCCGACCAGAGGATGGGTGTGTAGTATTGGATGCACGAAGAGGGGACAAAAGTTCAAAGAAAAAATAGACGCTTACGAGTGTAATTCCAAGTCTCTGGGAAACCGTCCACGTTGGCAACCACGCCTTCGGTTCTGACAAAGAAAATATTGCGCCAAAACTGACGATTTGCCTTGTCATCCATCTTCATCTCCAGGCATTTGCCTCATCGATGGCGAAGGTTAAACATTGTCCCCCTATAGAAACTAGGGGAGAAGAGATGCATTAGATGTCGGAGTGTGATCTCGACCCCGGTCAACTCTGCAAATTGTGGTAAGCATCCTGATGAGCTTGTAGATATATGGGTCGAGTTGAGTTGTCACACGCCATAGTAGTGACATAATTCCTCTGCCAATGGGAGAAGAGGAAGAACGTAGCCAACCTGGAAGGGATATTCATTGAACGCGCAATATTCGGGTCAATGGATTGTACCACATCACGCCCCGTTGGACCAAATCAACGCGGGCCTGAATATTGAATTTTGCCCTAAGCTCTACTAGATCGGCCTCTTTCATCGCCTACTCAGAGAACTTGGGCTCGCCTTCAGGCGCCTACGAGAAGTCAGACCTAACTTTCTTGCCACGAGGGATTATGTCCTCCACCATAGGAAAGTTATCATCTCCGATGGCGATAGAGATGCCATCAACGTGAGGGTGCATAAGCACCGCTAAAGGGACATGGTCAGTTCCCACACCAGAACCAGAAGATACATTAGTCATAATTTTGATGAGAGAAAGGATATTCAGCCAAAGAAGGATTAAGAGCAACATGAATCACTAAAACTAGGAAAGAAGATACACAATAGTGGAGGAAGGAGAATAGGCATAAAGTTTGGATGAGAAAAACACGCAAAGAACAAATGAATGTCATCACATCTCTATTTATAAGAATTCGAGCATCAAAACCAAGAGATTATGCCATCATTACCTACAACTGTAATCGAAATGACAACCCCAACTGACAATCGCACGGGAAACGATGCAAAGCATCGGGAAAATGTGTCATAATGACGCATGATGTCATGACATCATTCTAGTGATGAAACGACGTAACCCCAAAAGTTGTGCCTCACGGAAGTTCACATTGATAACTCGTCCCAAACTTAACTACCGGACCTAGTCGTCCACTCTTCTCGACCATAACCAACAAAATGCGCTCATCGAGATCGTATGAGGACGGCCTCAATAAGCGGAGAGACTAATTGTATAGGTTAAAATCTACCGCCGAGCGTTTAGGGCGATGTAGTATAGAGGGAAGAGTCAATCGAGGTCGATCAAGAAACCGTGAAGCTTGTGGTCGGGATGTCAACAATGACTGAGCTCGAGCACCGTGGAAAGGGTTGTAATGGCTAGATTTTAGAATAGTATTATAGAGGAAATATTATAGAGAATATTATGGGCACATGTACTATGTGCTTTTAGGGTTTTTAGGGAGATGTCTCATATAAAGAGGAAAAAAGATAAGGAACAGGAGAATGTGTTATTCACTGGATAAGAACAAACTTCTGATAAATGTTCTTTCTCTTGTAAAAGATACAAAGATTACCTTTTAATCAAGATTCTTGTTTATATTATTCCACACTTTTCCATCATACCCGAGAATAGTTCGAACATTTTAGGATTTATGTGTCACCCATCATCGTCAGGAAGAATAATCATCTAGTTCATTCATTATTGAGTGAACCAATTCTCCTATTTACTTAAATGCGTTATTTATTGCTAGTTACTCTTCCATTATTGCTCATACCTTTTGGAACATTTAATGCATGTTATTGTTAATCTCCCACCAGATCTCTTCCACATTACCCACATATTCAGAATTCGCATTTAGAGATATTATCATTAACTAGGAGTAACCCGTTATTACATAAAAATAATAGTTTTAACCAAAAGTTATACTTTTTGGTCAGACACTCGGATCGTGGCACGCCACCCGCACACTTCGGCAAAAGTTCTTAATAAATATGTTGAAATCTATGAAAAATGAGTTATGTATATAAAGTGATACCCAGACTACACAAACGGCATGTGAGTGCCATGGTTCAGACGTTACTTTTGAAGTGTCTAATGTACCGCGGGACTCTGGGTTCAATTCCCTTTATTTGTTACTAAATCCATCTATCTTCTTCTTCTTTTTTAAATTTTTTTTTTTATATTAGTTTTCATTTTGCTTCCTACAGTTATATCTTTGTCATAAACAATTTTTTTCGATGCGTAATTTTAAAATTCTAAGTTATATATAATTTCTCTCTTTCTTTTGATACAATTTTAAATTATAGATTGAAGTATAATTTGAATAATATCTTTTGTTAACTTTTGAAAAAAATGTCATGATTAATAGTGGTTTTAAGTTGATTCTCGTAGATTGATAACTTAAAAATGTTGGCTTTGGAAATAATTGTCATATAAAGCAACAATTAAATTGAAAAAATTAGTCCAAGAATAATGATCAATTAATCAAATCAAACAAAAATTGTATTGTAATTAAGCTAACCTTTTAAGAAAATTTTCTAACTGCAGGTGTACTTCATGATAATTTTTGTTTGGGTACTTTTATCTAGAAATTAGTAAATCAAGCCTAAAAATATTGAACTAAAATCGAACTTATTGACTTTTTAAAATAAAAGACCTAACTGAATTAACCAAAAATTAACTATCATCAATTCTTCTTACTCGGTCTTTCTGGCTAGTGGTAGGTATAAACCCGCCTATATTTTTATTATTAATTTATTATGACTTAGTCCTTGTTTGGATGGTTGTTTCACATCGTTTCATAATGTACTTCTCTGGTGTCAGTGAGAGCTATTTGAGTATCCCCGTTGACCTTCTTTTGTAGATAGCTAGCGGACATTTATTTTGACTTCGATAATTTTTGCAAAAACATTTCGACATATTTATTTATTTTATTATTATGAGAATCGATCCTACTACTTCTGGTTCTGGGGTTTCCACGCTTGAAAAAAAAAAACAGGGGCGTGTCGTCCAAATCATCGGTCCGGTACTAGATGTAGCCTTTCCCCCGGGCAAGATGCCGAATATTTATAACGCTCTGGTAGTTCAAGGTCGAGATAGTGTTGGTCAACCAATTAATGTGGCTTGTGAGATCGTATCGTATTGTATTGTATTGTATTGTACTGTATTGTTTGATGAATACAATGTTTGGATAGATTGTATCGTTTGTCATTGTTTAATGATATCATGCACCATTAATATGAAGAATAAATTTTGCAATATTATAAAGAAAAATTATGATACGAAATAAATTTCATATATATAAAGGTAGAGTAAATGATAAAATAAAATAATTTAATAATAGTGAAGGGTGAGATGAGATAAAAAGATAAGATAATGACGCAACCACACCAAATCGGTCGTTACATAAAGTAGCACATTTCGTCGTTACGTAACGACAAATTTTACGATACGTTACAATAAAATTTAAGTAACAACCAAAACAAATATCATATTTAAAGTAACAATACGATACGATACAATAAGTAACGACCATCCAAACAAGCTGTTAGTCATGAGCATTTGATTCATCATTGCATTAGAAATATGAATGTATAACATTTCCAGTTTTCTTTGAAACATTTGAATATGAAACGACACAATTAAGCAAGAGAAAGACTTCGTCATTTGAGTTCCCTGTACAATTAATTGATAACTGTCATAGTAAATATACCTTTAATTTAAAATTTGAATAATGAAGATAAAATGTCGAATGTCGCTCTTGTTAATATGCTAATGTTAAAATGGAGAGTGAGATTGATTCAGTGTGAGCCCTTTGCTTCGCTGTTTGTTGACAAAATTGGTTGACACTAGTATGTAGCATGTGGAATCGGCAAACTGATACATCTCAATCCCACTATCAATTAATGGCAAAGGTCCACAGTATTATTCAAACATTAGGATGCATATGCAATGTCATGGGCGGCTTTCCATCCATGCTCCATGACCCCTTGGACGCGCCTCGTGGCGTCCTAGCAAGCATCCCAACGCCTAGCGCCACGGA